>JBAMJV010009616.1:0-79696 GCA_037951105.1 Echinarachnius parma
TAAAGGCTATATCTCGGCCATTGGAGGGGATGATTCGTAATTTTGACCATATCGGGCGAGGGAGCGATGCGACAACCCAGCAGCGTGCCCGGGTTTTTATGGCTGAGGTTGGGGGGGGGGGGGGGGGGGGGGGCAAAGCTTTTGAATTCAGCTGTTTAGAAATTGGAAGAGTATTAAGTGCACATTCCAAGCATCATGTTATGAGCTGGGCTTTGTCCAATATGAACTTTAGCCTAATATATACATATATTGCAAGCATTCTGATGAAACCCTGAATAGCATCAGTCATGGGATACCCACTTTGGGAAGCTTATTGGGGGTCCAAGGGGCGCATGTTTAAGAACATGATGAAGGATTTAGCTAGTTTACAAATGCGTACCATGGCATTAAACATGCTAAATAGTTATGAGACAAGATATTTCAGCCTAGATTCAAGTTCAAGTTCAAGTTCAAGTTCCCTTTATTCCACAACCACAAACCAACAGTAAAGTACATAAACAAGTCATTTAAGCTTATTAAACAGCAAATATGTATGGCATTGAGGCGTCTTTCAGAAAGCTAGTCTTGTTAGATGACGGTCACCATGACAATTCTTAAATTTAAAATACACTGTTGGTCATAACGTTGGAATATTTTTTTTTTAGATCCAACTTTATTATTTTTCCTGTTTTTTGCGCCTAATGAATCATTTTAGACTAAAAATAATCATTACATTATGTTTCTAAACTACCAATGTACAATATATGGTAGCGTGAATTTGCATTAATTAATTTATTCTTTTGTTTTGAGCTTTGAAAGGCAAGACCTTTGATGATTGGCCCCTTTCCTTCTCCAAAGCGTATGTCCAACGAGTCATCGTTATGGGTCATTTCTCAAAGTTGGCCGTGATATTTTCAACCAAAATTGGCACAGAGGCTCTCGAGGACATACCCGGTCCAATGTCATTGGCTACCCGCCGAACGATGCTTGTGCTCCACCAGGAAGGGGTGTCAACAAACAATGTCCACTATTCCGTTGGACCATCGCATGTTAAGGTCTGTAAAGTCCTCAGATGTCATCGAGAGAAGGGTCAATTAAAGCCAAGATTATCTCTAGGACGTTTACGATTGACCACCAGGATAGATTATCGCAAACTGCTTAACATGTGCCGTAGAAACCGGAAATGCCAAAAAGGAGCCTTCGCCGACTATGAAGAAAACACTATGGAATCAACGCCTTCCGCCAAACTGTACATCAGCAATCCCTCTAACATGGTCACATAGCAAGAAAAACTACCAAGTGTCCACCCGATACCATGTAACCGAGATTTACCGGACGTCCCCTGGACTAGGGAGCCCAGAAGATTTCCGCCTGGACACTAGAGATATGTCATCTTAATGGGTACGAGCCATACCACTGTTGGGACGTCACAAACTCAAGTCGTTTAGTGAATGCAGACAACTTGGAACTTCTCGCCACGTAATCGGCGAACCATTTGTCTTCCATCTGTTCGGTCAAGGATGTTATGGCTCGTACCCATTAAGATGACATATCTCTAGTGTCCAGGCGGAAATCTTCTGGACTCCCTAGTCCAGGGACGTCCGGTAAATCTCGGTTACATGGTATTGGGTGGACACTTGGTAGTTTGTCTTGCTATGTGACCATGTTAGAGGGATTGCTGATGTACAGTTTGGCGGAAGGCGTTGATTCCATAGTGTTTTCTTCATAGTCGGCGAAGGCTCCTTTTTGGCATTTCCGGTTTCTACGGCACAGGGTAAGCAATTTGCGATAATCTATCCTGGTGGTCAATCGTAGACGTCCTAGAGATAATCTTGGCTTTAATTGACCCTTCTCTCGATAACATCTGAGGACTTTACAGACCTTAACGTGCGATAGTCCAACGAAATAGTGGACATTGTTTGTTGACACCCCTTCCTGGTGGAGCACAAGCATCGTTCGGCGGGTAGCCAATGGCATTGGACCGGGTATGGCCTCGAGAGCCTCTGTGCCAATTTTGGTTGAAAATATCACGGCCAACTTTGAGAAATGACCCATAACGATGACTCGTTGGACATACGCTTTGGAGAAGGAAAGGGGCCAATCATCAAAGGTCTTGCCTTTCAAAGCTCAAAACAAAAGAATAAATTAATTAATGCAAATTCATGCTACCATGTATTGTACATTGGTAGTTTAGAAACATAATGTAATGATTATTTTTAGTCTAAAATGATTCATTCGGCGCAAAAAACAGGAAAAAGAATAAAGTTGGATCTAAAAAAAAAATTATTCCAACATTATGACCAACAGTGTACAAACCTGTTGCATATAAAACTAACTTTAATGGTTATACTAAGAAATTGAATAAGGAAAAAAATAACTTTATAGGAATAATTATTATGGTGCTGATGTATAAACTTTTATATAGATAGATTACATGAATATCAAAGGTGAAGACAGTATTAATGATTAATTAATACCAGTATTCTTAAAGGAATGCCTGTAAAGTGTCAACTCCACGAACATTACTTGGAGGTTCCGCGTTTTTCTTCTACCGTGTTGTTTAGCTTATTGTAAGAGAATAATAAAATAGGGTTAGATTATTTCAAATGCCCCTTTAGTATGACGATATATATCATTCAGCTCAAAAGCGTTAATGAACGGTCATAAACCTCATAAACGACATACAGTAATTCGTTGTAAAGGCTGACGCATATTTCCGCCTTTTTTGAACAACGAAAGCAGTGTTTTTTTTTAAATGAAACTTTCGTAATTTATTCGGACATATCTTTCAATGATTTTGGTACAGGATTGAACTCTCAAATGTCATTTTGGGAAATATTTGACACTTTACAGGTTAACCTTTAAGTTTTGTAGTATATAACACCACTGTAAGAAGCAAAGGAGGCAGTCTAACCATATGCCGCGATATACAATGAAACATATATCATTCATATATAATTAAATTACAGTTTTACAGTCAAGCCTGTTGCAATAAACTAACTTAGTCATACTACGAGGTTAAAAAATGCGCAAAAACAAAACTTTACAGGAATAGTATGATGCTGATGTATACACCATTACATAGAGATGATGAAATGAATAACAAAGCCGAACACATGATTAATGATTAATATATACCAGTATTCTTTAGTAACGTAATATATAACATTACTGTAAGAAGCAAAGAGTACAGTCTAACCACATCCCGCGCTGTACAATGAAAACACATATCATTCATATATAATACAATTACAGTATTACAGTCAAACTTGTTGCATACAACTGACTTAGTCATACTACGAGATTAAACGAAATACAAATCACAACATATTTACAGGGGTATAATGTTGATGTAAATATTTCAGGAATAGGATAAAATGAATAACAAATCAGAAAGCATGAATTATGATTAATATATACCAGTATTATTTAGCTACGTAATATAAAACATTACTGTAAGAAGCAAAGAGTACAGTCTAACCACATCCCGCGCTGTACAATGAAAACATGTATCATTCATATATAATAAAATTACAGTATTACAGTCAAACTTGTTGCATACAACTAACTTAGTCATACTACGAGATTAAACGAAATACAAATCACAACATATTTACAGGGGTATAATGTTGATGTAACTATTTCAGGGATATGATAAAATGAATAATAAGGCTAAACAATAACTCATGATTAAAATATACATCTGTACTGTACACTGTTAAAACGCTGTGTAAACAAATCCAACAACTTGTTGAAACAACCGCTGTTTAACTTGTGAACCATCCAACTGTTGTTGAAAACATTCTACAACCCCAGTTGTTTAAAGTTTACACAACTGTTGTTTTATTTTTTTCAACAACAGTTGTTTAGAATAAATTCATTAACCCTCTTGTTGAAACAGCAAATACCAAAAAGACGTAAAGCAGCAAGGTCGGAATCGAACCGGGGATCTTTAGGTTGTTAGCCTCAATCTCTATCGACTGCGCTATCTCGGTTCGCAATGTGACAAAAGGGGTTTTGACGCGGAGATTTAGCGGTCGAAACTATCACGTGATTTAATACGTTTCATCAACGCTTGAACAATGGCCGCTTCACGCAACCCTTCTTTGTACAACTTATCATGCTACACCTAAAGTTGTATTTAACAATCATTTTTACACAGCGTTTGTTTACAAAGCGTTTTAACAGTGTGGTAACGCATGACACTACTGTAAGAAGCAAAGGGCACAGTTCACGGTATACAATGACAAAAATGGATAACAACATTGATATATAATTGAATTATAGTTTCACTCAATGAAACTACGCCTTATTAAAGAAGTTGATTACAATGGACACGGTCGATTAAGTTCCTGTAATAAACAAATTATGTACATAAATCATTAGACAAGTTTCACATTAAGATTGGTATGCATGGTTCCGACAATGTTTTACTGATTTAGATAATAAATCCCTTCTGCATTTGCATCATTGTCAGTCAGCATATCTCGAATCGGTTAACGAACCGTTATATTGGATTTTTGCAATTCGATCTTCCTTCACAGAATGATGTATTATTGTAAATCTAAATAAATTTCTTCTATGCGTTGATATAATATGTATGCATTATATATATATATTTTTTATTTATTAATTTATCGACTTAGTTTAAAATGTTTTACCAGGATGGCCCATTCAACAATAGGTTGGTCTCCCATGTGGCCCTAGGATACATAATACAAACATGATACATACAAATCAATACTACATTTTAAATACATTGGAATAATATACATATCTACACGTAGAGCACAAAGTCTAAAGAACAACAACAATATTAACAGAACAAAAGCGACAAAAAAACAATATAATTATTACATGTATCATACAATATAAATTATAACAATATTGCATTAAACATAATATTTTGATGCAGATTCTTAAAGGTGCATAAACGTCATACAGTAATTTGTTGTAAAAGCTGACGCAAATTTTCGATTTTTTTACCTGGAAAGCAGTGTTCCTTTTCAATGAAACTTTCCCACATCATTCGGATATATCTTTCAATGATTTTGGTATAGGATTGAAGTCTCAAATGTTATTTTGGGCAATATCTGACACTTTAAAGGTGCACCTTTAAGGCCTTTATTCAAAATATACAAAACAAAACAATATGAAAGCTGTATAACTTGACATTTCTACAGTTCATCAAAAAGTTAATTTCAGTAGGTTCTGTGCGAGCCTCATGAATCATTAAATTAAAATATTCAGCATATCGAGTATAAAATGAATGAGTAGCAAAAACAAAAACAAACGAATGGCAAAAAAAAACAAAACAAGAATATAGGCGATAAAAGACACTTGAGTATTGGTTCTTCCCGAAATGCCCCATTGTGAAGGTTCTGGTTGGTTTGGATTCCATTTGCAATTTCATTCAATAGAACATGTGAAATTAGAATCATTCCCTTTCAAATGCTCTCATAGTTGTACAATTTAATTTAAAAATGATCCGTTATTAAGTCTCCTAATCCAGAATCTATCGTTTTCATGGCCTCTTTTTACATTTAATTGCAGTCTTTTACTGTCGGCCATTCTAAAGAGAGACCATACAATTGACGCCTCTTGTGCTATGGCCTAGCCCAATAAGTGAGTTACGAACGGGTGAAAAGCGTCGTCTGTCTTAAGAACGGACGACAGCAAAAGAGGCCATGAACACTATAGATTGGTCGATGTAGTTTTCTGTACATAACGGTCGCATAATCGTTTGCATTCGAACATGTATTTTGCATCAAAAGTTGCGAGGTTATTGTCTTATATGAAAAGAAATGTCATTTAATAGCATGCCTGAAAAAATTAGGGCTTGAAATCTCTTTTTCGTGAAGTTATAGACCTAAAACTGAATAAAAAAAGTGACGTCGGTTAAATAGGTACATACGTATTTTCGGCCGGTGAGTAAGTTCGTACATAGATTTCACGGAGTGGCAGATCGGTATGCATGACCCCTACGTGATCCGCGCTAGCTACGTGACCCGCGCATAAGTACTAATGTGTGAGCGTTTACCGAGCAAAATACCCAAACATCGCTTAAACTGACTACATGTAATTATATATTCTTTCTTTTTGAGATCTTTTTCCGTGACATACGTTAACAAATGTCGGCTTCAGAATACCTTTACGAGAATTAGTACTAAATTGATATAATATTATGCTAAATCAGTTGAACTCCTTTATTGACCGATATATAGTTTAAATGGAGGGACGCATTCGTTTTTCATTCGCAGAATCAAAATTAGAGGGCTGTTTGCTCTGATTTTTTTTTTGCGTGTTACATTGATCCCCATCCGTCAACTGAAAGCTGTTCAGACGTTTTGTAAAAGTGGACCTGTCCCTTTAAAGAGGTAGTTAAGTTTTGGCATAGAGGGCGCTGCACGAAATAGGTATTTTATTGAGATAATGAAAAACTGAGTGTAACATTTGAAAGAGCATACAATTTTATTTGTATTTGATCAAAATCGGAATAAATCTGGGCCCCAGATTTATTGATATTTTTGCCGTTTCTGAACCGATTTTGATCAAATAAAGTTAATTCTGTCATTAAAATTATATGCTCTTTCGAATGTTACATTCAGCTTTTTATTTTGCTTTGATCTAAGAAATGCTTACACTTTTGTTAAGAGATGTTTAAAAGTGTTTTTTAAATAGTTGTTGATATTTCTATTTCATCATTATTTCAACAAAACAAAAAAAGAATAATTTTGTATGAAAATAGTTGAAACCAATGCTTAAAAAAGCGCCCTCTTGCGTTTTAATAACAGGCTTTTTGCTTAGTCGTTTGTAATTTTCTGTACCTTTCGAGAATGATTAGTTTGTAATATTATTGTGCAGGTTTTGGTTACTAATGTTACATGATTCCTAGATCGGGCTGTATGACCGCTAGTATGTAGCAATGCTTGATTGATGCAGCTAGCTAACTGCGCTGTGACCACGGTTTCACTAATTCACTGCCATGGCCAGGACCGTGTAATACAATGGGTATTGGCGATGAGTCAAATTGATCAAGCACAACTCAAATAGAGCAAACTGCACTAAACTATTTTTTTTTGTGCTGATTTTCATGATATTTGAAATACCCTTTATTGGTTACCGGGCGCAAGATTACTATTATACAGAGTGTCCCAGAAAAAGAAAAAAAAACGAAACCGTTATTTCATGGCAGAAATTTTCTGTCACAATTAATAATTTCTCTGATAAGGGATACATTTATGAACATCTCTGTTTCTCTCCTTTTATTTGATGTACAACTTTTGGCACATCATTCACGCTCGTTGCAGTGCAGTGCACATCCCCCCCCCCCCCCCCCTCCCCACAAAAAAGGTGCCCGTACTATTATGCATCGAATCAGATTGCCGTGCCACACCGCCACAATCAGTTAGCCAACACTACCCCGCGGATTGCCAATTAAGCTTCAATCTTCAGAAAAAAGCATACACTAATTACAATCGGTCTTCACTTGTATTACCTGTCGTGCCTTTGCTAATGGAATCGGTATTTTGCTTGGGGGCACTGCTTCAGCTTGCCGTCTTCTTATTCTCGAACCCTATTCTCAAAATACACGATAAGGGTGTAGAGAACGGGGTTTAGTGAAGAGTTGATGGGAACTATCAATATGACGGTCCATGCGTAGAGGCCGGTGTCGAGGGGCGGGACTGCGTTAGTCTGCGACAGGAGTCCCATGATGATGACGGGCATCCAGCAGGCGAAGTCCGTCGCGATGATGAGGGCCATCCTTCGCGCCAGCTTAATTTCGCGTTTCTGCGTCGCGTCATTCCTCACACGCGCTCCGGACCGCTTCACCTGGAGTCATTGATTAACAATGTAGTGACACTAATAATAATAATAATTATCATAAAAATAATACCAATAATACTACTATTAATAATAATGATAACAATACTAATATTAATTGTAATGATAATAATAATAATAATAATAACAATAATAATAATAATAATAATAATAATGACAATGATAATAATGATAATAATAATAATGACTAAACTTGAATTCGTCATTATTTCGTACACTCGATAAATAGAAGGGCAACATATATGGAATGTTCATTCTATCATGTCTGAATATAATGTCAATTTTCGGCTTTATAACATTGTATTTCATTGATCTGGGACTATATTTAATTAATAAATTAATTAATTGACATTTTCAATTCATATGTGTTACGAGTGGAAATACGCGGATGCCGTTGTTTTCAGCTTCATAGCATTGACCATTATTGATCTATAGAATATAGGTCTAGCCAAAATTTCAGTCTATACAAGGCATGGTTTAAGAGAAACCGTATAAAGTATATTTGACCTTTGACACGAAATAACATAATGAAATATGCATTAAATATTGGTCTTATAAATACCTATCAACATACAAATGTTCAAGTCAATTGCGAAATTCCTACAGGAGTTGTATGTTAAAAACCTACGTTTTGGTTTACCATAATTTTTCAACTGATTTGGGATCTTACCTTCAATCACAAATATTACCATTATCTCGTCAGTAAAACGAAACCTTAAGATCATAAAACCTTTATAGCTAAACAACATACTGAAATCTGGGGAAAATCCGAGCCAAAATAGCCGAGATACCGGCCAAAGAATGATAAAAAAGCATATACAAAAATTGGAACCTCCAGTCATATAACACGTACATGAACAAAGTTCGACTTTAACCAAGTCTTTCGCCATGACCCTGTCGTCAAAATAAACAAAAACTAATAGCACAACATTTGTAAAGCATAACCTCAGCTACAACATATCAACATCTAGGAGAAAAGCGATGGAAATTATGTGAGATATGGTCGGAAGTCCGCTGTAATCGATTTAAAAATCTGTTAAAATCGGTTAAAATTCGCATTTTAAATTTTAACCCTCGATATGATGAAGTCATAACATTTACTTGACGTAAATGAGGCATATAATTCGTATCTACAACTAATTATCTTTGCGAATTAAAAATACAAAAATGGGAGTTCATGCACTTTAAAGGGACAGGTCCACTTTTACAAAACGTCTGAACAGTTTTCAGTTGACGAATGGGGGTCAATGTAACACGCAAACAAAAAAAATCAGAGCGAACAGCCCTCTAATTTGGATTCTACGAATGAATAACGAATGCCTCCCTCCATTTAAACTATATATTGGTCAATAAAGGAGTTCAACTGATTTAGCATAATATTACAACAATATAGTACTAATTCTCGTAAAGGTATTGTGAAGCCGACATTTGTTAACGTATGTCACGGAAAAAAGATCTCAAAAAGAAAGAATATATAATTACATGTAGTCAGTTTAAGCGATGTTTGGGTATTTTGCTTGGTAAACGCTCACACATTAGTACTTATGCGCGAGTCACGTAGCTAGCGCGGGTCACGTAGGGGTCATGCATACCGATCTGGCACTCCGTGAAATCTATGTACAAACTTACTCACCGGCCGAAAATATGTATGTACCTAATTAACCGACGTCCCTCAGTTTATTCAGTTTTAGGTCTATAACTCCACGAAAATGAGATTTCAAGCCCTAATTTGTTCAGGCATGCTATTAAATGACATTTCCTTTCATATAAGACAATAACCTCGCAACTTTTGAATTTTGGCTTGCAAAAGTGGATCTCTCCCTTTAAACAAAGTTATGGCCGATATAAAAGGCCGTGTCAGACAGAGCAAAAAATACCGCTATTATTTCTGGATTATTTGCTGTCTGACACCAATAATCCCGCGAAAAATCTCGCAAACATTACCGCGAAAAATCCTGCAACGAAGCAGGATTATTTCAAATAATACCGGTATTTTTTGTGGGATTTTACTGTCTGACACCGATTTTAAATAATCCCGCGAAAAATCCCATAATTATAGCTGAGATTAGCAACAATTGTGATGTTGTACCCGTACAAACTCTAGCCCCGAGACCGTAGAAATACTGGCTGGTCCCGATGTTCTTACCAGAGGAGAGGAGCTAATAGGTGACGCTGTTAGCTCTAGAAAAACTCTCACAACTCTTTGACGAGAACATGACAAGGCGAGTTGGGTCGCCTTCAAATAAACCCTGTCCTGTCCTGCACCGGGCAGCAGCGATGCAGTACCTGTAGTTGGCGGAGGATCCAAACCGTGGACAACGGTGGCTACGGGGGAGCAGAGGGCAGGTCAGCATTGATGCTTCTGGCTTCTGTACTGCGATGGAAGGATCTGGCCACCCACCATTATTAATCGGTCGCGTTTGTCAACATGAGAGTACGAAATCAACAAATTAAGAGGGTATCGGAAGGTGGGTCCCGCAGGCTGGATGATACGTCAATTGCTACTGGGGAAGAGAGAGGTACTGCTCATAGTACGCTTGCAGGTGATGACGGATCAGGATCAAAGCCTGTTGAAGGAAGTCCTGTTCTTGAAGGTCTCAAGAAGGAAAGGAACAGCACCCCTCTAAGAAAACCAATCAACGTAGCCACATGGAATGTTCGTGGTTTGTCAGATGGGAAGGTGGAAATTGTAGAGAAAGAGATGGCTGCAAATAATATTAAAGTCCTAGGAATATCAGAATCATGGTGGCTTGGACAAGGCAGATTCATAACGGACGAAGGAAATACAGTAATCTTTTCAGGGAAAGAAAGTGGAAGGAAACGTGGTGGAGTTGGTTTCATCATAGAGAAGGCTACAGCTAAATGTGTCTTGGGATACAACCCGATCAATGAGAGAATTATGACTGTAAGGCTGCAAGGGCACCCCATGAATATCTCTATCATTCAGGTATACGCACCAACAGCAGATACATCAGAGGAGGCAATCACTGAATTCTACGAGAAAGTACAAGACGTGGTAGATAGTATACCTAGGAAAGATTTCCTCATCATGTTGGGTGATTGGAACGCAAAGATTGGAAAAACTGGGGAGAAATCTGAATGCATTGGAAAGTATGGTCTAGGCAGCAGAAATGAACGAGGAGATCGACTGGAAGAATTCTGTGAGACAAACAGCTTCATCATTGGTAGCACATGGTTTGAGCACCACCCAAGGAGACTGTGGACATGGATGAGTCCAGGTGATAGAGCGATAAACCAGATAGACTACATCATGGTTCAAAAGAGGTGGCAGACATCACTCTAGAATGTCAAGACAAGACCAAGTGCTGATTGTGGCAGTGACCATCAGCTGCTTTTGGCTAAACTCAAACTAAGACTGAAGGCTAAGAAAAGTGGTACAGCTCCTACAAGGTACGATGTTGATCGTATTCCTGCTCAATTTTCAGTGGAAGTCAAGAACAAGTTTGAGATGTTGCTGAGAATGGATGAAGCGGAACAAACACCAAATGAGTTGTGGGAAGACATGAAAGAAACAGTCGAGAATGCAGCAAAGAATCACATCCCAAGGAAAAGGAAACAAAAACAACCATGGATTTCAAATCAGACTTTTGAGCTATCAGACGAGAGGAAGAGGGCAAAGGCGAAACACAATAGAGGGGAATGGTCGAGACTCAATAAAGAAGTCGCAAGTAGTGTAAAGGAGGACAAAAAGAACTACATAGAGGGAAAGCGTGAGGACCTAGAACGTCATAAGAACAACTCCAAGGAAGCATTTGCTATTGTGAAAGAAATCACAAAGAAAAGGACCCAAAAATTGGATGTGATTAATGACGATAATGGCAAAACACTGACAAATAGTGAGGACATAAAAAACAGATGGATGCAGTACAGTAGAAAGCTGTTTGCGGCACAAGAAAATGAAGATGACACACAATGGGAGGAAAGAGATGAAATGGAGCCCCCTCCACTAATATCAGAAGTAGAGATAGCAATGGAACAACTGAAGCCGGCAAGTCTCCTGGTTTAGATAACTTGACTTCTGAGATGTGGAAGGCTACCGGTGAAGAAGGGATTGATTTGATGTGGCGTCTTTGCTGCAATATCTGGAAGGAGAAAGAATGGCCTAAAGACTGGTGTAGAGCTGTATTTATAACATTACCAAAGAAGGGGGATCTGAAAGAATGTTCAAATCATCGGACAATAAGCTTGATTTGTCATGCAAGTAAAGTACTTCTGAAGATCATTAGCAGGAGAATGAAAGTCAAGCTAAAAAGAAGAGATCTCAGAAGAGCAGGCAGGGTTCCGTGAAGGCAGGGGGACAAGAGATCAGATTGTTAACATCAGAAATGTAATCGAGAAATGCAGAGAACTCAAACACCCTCTTTATATGTGCTTCATAGATTACAGTAAGGCATTCGACTGTGTAAGCCACCATCAACTGTGGGATACAATGAAAAAGATGGGATTCCCAAGTCACATAGTAGGACTGATCAAGAATCTTTAACAGGACCAAGAATCTACAGTGAGGACCAGTAGTGGGGATACTGAGTGGTTTGAAATAGGCAGAGGTGTACGTCAAGGCTGTATACTATCTCCAAACCTTTTTAATATATATTCTGAGGACATCATGAGAGAGGCACTGGAAGGTTTCAATGGAGGAGTGAAATTCGGAGGTACAAAGATCACAAACCTGAGGTATGCGGATGACACTACTCTAGTTTGCAGTAGCAGAGAGGAGCTCATTGACCTGTTGAACCGTATTAAAAAGGCGAGTGAAGAGAAATATATTCTATTGAACACTAAAAAGACTAAAATAATGGCGTGCTCTCGTGAAGACCACAGCAGCGCTTTACAGCACCACCTGAACTTGATGATAATGATGATGATGTTACGTTTCGGCGCATTGCGCATGCGTATGTGATTTGTTTAAATACAGGTATTATTTACGCCTGTCTGACACCGGTCTACGTAAGAGAGCTATCGGGATTTAAATTATACTAGGATATTTCAGATGGGTCGGGATTTTTCTGTCTGACATCGCCTATTAACAAGGAAATAATGACAGATTTTGAGTGCGATATGGCATGTCTATTTGCACGAATCGGCAGCCCCGTCGGTACTATTTGAACGGGCTTCGAAGTAGCGAGTTCAAATAGTACCGATGGGGCCGACGATAAGTGCAAATAGACTGCCTCGCACAAAATCAGTCATTATTTCCTTTATATAACACCTATCGGTATTTTACATAAACATTACAATATTTTCTTACCTTTAAGTTTTAACTATTCCAGGAGAAAAGATGCTGTTCAAGAACTCAATAAAATAAAATAATGCGAATTGCTCTAAACTTGGTCTTGCCTCTTGCCTGGTGTTTGCATAATCACAGTCAAGACTCAAGAGTCAAGACAATTCTCTAGTCCAGCGCATACCGAAGTTGCATTTTGCTAGTCTGCCTAGCCCTGGATATAAACGCGAAATAACACGACTCTTCTTACTCGATGAAGACTAAACTCTAAAATTTAACACCTTTCTTTGTCATAACTTGCAGCCATGATATAGTAGACTGTCTCTGGTCTACAATTACAAAGCCTTGCACTTGTTAAACTCAAAGTCAAAGACTTTGACCTTTGTGAGTTTGTCTACATGATAGTCAGTCACAGAACACCAGCCACCGCCATGCCAGCCGCCTTGGCCTAGTAATTTTAGTATGCTAATATTTATGCCACGAGTAAACTATACTAGCCATTAAATAAGGGTTAGGTTATGTTATAGTAGCAGTGGTGGGGCCTAATACACAATGTTAATTGTTATGTGATATAAGAGTAACTTGGCGCTAGATAAAAATGACAATTTTTCGCTCCATTCCAATTTCCATATAAAAATACGTTATTTCTGCACCACCTCGACTTCTCTCCGAACGTATCGTGACTTGTGACGTTGTGTAATATACAATGTTATTTCAGTCATAAATTATTGAAATTCTGATATATTTTTATTGTTCTATTATCTCATTCATTTTACAGGAATCAAGCCGAAAATCAAATCTTTCTACCGAGGATGTCAAGATTCTAGCTAATTTCGTCAGCGAAAATTATGATGACATATTTGGGAGAGCAGATCGGCCACAGGTAAGCAGGGAAAACAATAAAATATATATATCAGGGACTACTTTTTAAGCTTGCCTGCACAAAAAATTATTTAAGTTAAAGGAAGTTTATTAGGCATGGAATGTCTTCTACAACATCTGTACATTGGACATTAGATATGTAACTTGTTTAACCTTTTCTTTGTAGATCTGTCCATCAATTCTTACAGAACTATGCTACTTGGAACTAAATCAAATAATAAAATCCTTAATTAATCATTGCACTTGACATGCAGAACATAACTTGTATTTTGTTTGATTCATCTGACTGATAGTGTATAGATATATAGGTTTATGTATTACAGATATTGATATTGACTGAAAATAAACATTTTAACTACATAACTGCCTATTTGATTAATGTTAAGTTAACATTGTATTTTTTTCTTGATAGAAATACAAGCTTGATAGTGGCTGAATTGCTGGCATATAAGAAGTTCTGATCCAAGATCATATATCATGTACCCCTCTCTGTTCATCAGGCCCAACTTCCCAGCCCACTTTCTTGGCCCCCAATCTTTGGTAAGAATTTAAAATTAAATGTTTTACATTTACATCACAGTCATACATTTAAATGTTGTATAACATACATGGATATTTCCATATATTAGATGATGGTACAGACAGCAGAGATTACATGTGCACAGTCATTGTTGGATATTCCATATTCATTTTTTTGTAATATATATTTTAATTCAGACCATTCACATTTATTTGGCAAGGGTTACTTTTCAAGCAAGCCTTCATGAAGAGAGTAAGCTAAAATTGTTGTGCAAAATTATGTAAATTTATAATGGCTTTTTTGACATTTGGGGGAGCTAAAGAGCCCTTTGTTCCCTTCTCCTCACCCACATTTCTTCCTGCAATATAATTATGATACCGCATTAGCTTTTGATTTAAAAACAATATTTCCTTTTTTTTAATTTCTTTTTTTTAATTAGAAAAGCTGAGATTCCGGGCACATCACGTTGATCTGTCATAAAGACCAGTCATCGCAACTTGCAGGTCCATCCAGGCATGCATATGAACTTCACAAGGACAGTCTTCAAAAAGGTGTAGAGGTACATTATTAGAGAGACATTTGACACTTTTGTTATTTTAAACTTTTGTATTTTAGTTAATACAATACATGATTTTATTATATAAGCTCACAAATTGCGTCAGATAACAGGATTAAAATGACGTACAATCTATGTTGAGCATGTACAAATACATGTTCTCTATTGCCTACTCCTAGACGTTCATTTAAATGTTTGTTATTAATTTGGCCGTTTATAACGAGGTATCGCTTATAACGAGGTAAATTTGATAGTCCCGACTACCTTGTTATAACGGGGTTTCCATGTACAGAGAAATGTGAATGCCTCGGCCCCTAAGTAATGTTGGTTAAATCATAGTTTAATTTAACGAAGATTATCATTCACTTTATACAACCCTGTTCCTTATTTGCTTTTTCTGTTGTTAATTTTTTAAATTTTGTATCTGTTTCTTATTTTGTTTAATTATTTTTAGTTAAACCAATCATTGACAAGTGTCCACAAAATTATTTGCCTATATTGAATTACAGTGTATAAAGTAATTCTTCATTTATTCTATGAACAAAATATTGTGAACTGTTGGAGACTTCTTGGATCATATCCAAGGTCATAAATGTGACTTAGAAGCAGTTTACTTGATCATTCCATATACAGTCTTCCAAGATATAATGCTAGATTAAAATTATTAAAGCGGCATGGTGATATCTTTATGAATTGCATAGTTAACATGCAAAATGTTGAGCTCGCTCTTTCCTTTGTCTGCTGATTGCATTTAATGGGCACTATTTTGTTTATTTATTCTTCATCTGCAGATACTGGCCACTGCTGTGCAACCTCAGGACATAACTGGATGGGATGAGCTTGTAGGGACTCGCTTCACAGTCTGAACATCAGACTAGCCATGCATGTACAATAGCCCATTGATACTTTGATTGGAGGGTGTTTCACAAGGCACTTGTCGTCACACACCAAATATACATTGACTGTTGGCAAAACATCACTACTCTCTTTTTACCGCTCATCCAAAGAACACCTTCTCCTTCTAACTCCTCTTCAACATCACCATGTGCAGTTACCATCTGACTTACATAGGCATCGACAACCATGGATTGTAAATGGGGCTACAATCCATGCCTCACTCACACACCTATAATAGAGGAGAGACCGCCGACCAACATGGGGTGTTGAGTCATCACCTTTTCATCCCCCGAGCTATTCTGACCTTTAAAAAAATCTTTCTCCTTTTGCAGAGATTACACTTTTCTGCATGCAAAACGTTTTTGTCTACATGGACGCGTGTAAGCACCACACCTTCAGGCTTCCAGGCCTCGCTTATCTCTCCACGGCACACATCGGAGTCATCGCCACGCCTTCGCGCCACATCATGTGTGGTGGTTCATTGATGGGACTGAAATGATATATCGCCTTTCTCTTCACGCGTCTTCACGTTCATCACCTTCATCATCATCATCATTGAACTCTCGTTCTCATCTCTTCCGCGGACGCGCATTTCATTCAGGCCAACTGAATGCTCTAATTAATTACCATAGACTTTAATTATTCACATGCAATACATTTTTCGGACATTTGTTTTATACCCTTTAATAATGACGTCAACCAAATTCTATATGACTTGTGCGGACATTCCTTTTATTCAGTCGTTGTACTGTATTATTTCTATTAGTGAACCTTGTACAGGGAAACCCCGTTATAACGAGGCAGTCGGGACTCGGGACTATCGATTTTACCTTAATATAACCGGAATCTCGCTATAAACGAGCTCGTTATAAGCAGACCATTATGGTATTGGAACAATTGGGACCAAAGGATTCTTCTCATTATAAACGGTACCTCATTATAAGCGAGCTCGTTATAACGGGGTTTCCCTGTATTGGGTGCTAGTGACCGCCGTATGTGTTTGCATCAACAGTACGTACAACCTATCACACACCACATTTCCCCAATATTTGGTCTCACTAAAAGCTGACCACATCAGAGAGTATAAAGAATCGTCTTGTATACTATTGTTTCAGCCTACCACAAATGAATAGTTATAGGTCTATTAGGAGGAAAAATCTCTAAAAGTTAGAGCATTATCTGGCAAGATACAATGAAACTGGCTCTTGGAAATATGGTGAACTCAAATTTGCAACAAACTCTGATAAATATTTTCTTCATATGCACACTTTTCCATTCCCAAAATCATGATATGTTGTGTATCGATGTATTCTACATAAAATACAGTAGGTTTAAGATCAACCTATATTTAGAGAAAATTAGATGCCTATTTCCAAAGAGCCATAGTTTTTTGTTTGTATTTCTTGACCGATCATGCTCACTAACAACATCATGTGTACAGCCATTTTGAGATGTCATAGCTTTTTTTTATTTGTCGTAGGGGTAAGTGCTATGACAGATAACTATGACAAATTTGTCGTCACGACAAATTTGTCGTGCCGACAAATCCTTAAAATGCTTTGTGAAATGGATATTCGTCATCGATGACAAATTTGTCATAGAAATGGAAATTTGTCATAGAAATGGCATTTGTCGTGACGACAAGTGCTTTGTGAAACACCCTCCCGGAAATGCCTTAGACGATACCATTTCATAAAAAGCGGTGCATAATTGTGTATGTAGTGAAGCCTATGTACATGTACATCCCTTGTATTCCATCTTTCTATACGTTTCTTTTTACACCCCCACTCCCTTCCTATACAAGTCATTTTGTTCAAATCACGGGTTGGGCTAACAACATGCGCATCAACGTCGTTATCAGCCAAACCGGCGCACCCGGTTTGATAATGGATTGTCCCATCACGCGTCAGACCAACGCGTACATCTGAGTGTCTTTCAGGCATAGAAGTATGAATAAACAAACCAACCCGTTTATAACTAGAAGGTTCACTTAACGCGCGCCAGTGACGTGTCCCATAGACTTTGTACATGGGCAACATGGCGGAGTGAACCGATTTTTGAAGCTCCCGTAGCCCACTTCTCTACGTCATCGCGTAGTGACCTAGAAATACTGGACCAATCATCATGCTATGCAGTGCGTAGACTATCGCGCCTATTTTCCTGCGCACTGTCAAAGACTGTAGAATTACAGTTATAAACGGGTTGGTTTGTTTATTCATACTTCTATGATTACAAGACAGATCACTGGCGGTCGCGCAGCGATGTCCCTTCAAACAGAATGAAGATTCAAATCGAGCTAAAGAGAATGTTGGGTACACCCAGAGGTTTGGGTACAGTACTGAATCTTGCTTATTTTAATTAATTAAAAAACATAAAAAAATTATTGTCGATGAGCTTTTTTGGAACAAATGTTCCCTTTGTTAGTATTAATTTAAACAAAAGTAAGGATCAGAACGTACTTACTTAAACTCGGAAAATTCAGGCTAGTATGACGATTGAACATCAGCTTATCTCCAAGTTGAGTACACCTGGGGGACACATTGTTTTTCTAATTCAATATTGTCTTTGTATATGTAAAAATATTTAAACATTATTGTCGATGAGCTTTTAGAGATTTTCACTCACATTTTTGAAATAAAGAATTGTTAAATTCACAGATCTCGAACGTGCACAATAAACAGGCAATGGCATATTTGGATATTTGCATATTATCACGCACACTGTCTGGAATATACGCACCGACAAACCAATCGACTTTGTTCTTCCCAACATGATACTGCTTTGTGGAATAATTGACCAATGATAACTGCGTATGTGTGCGCATTATGAAATCGGTGCGCTTAGTCAGCTGATTTATTTCCGAAAATAGTGTTGTTGCTAGGCTAAAAATAGCCGAGTCATTCACATTAAGCCAGCAGCAACAACAACAACTGCAACAATAAATATGTGGGGAACCCCCTGTGCAATTTGCATTGTGACGTCAGGACTGTAATTGCGCGCATTAACTGAGGACAAAGCAGGGGGGGTAAACTCAGCCGCCATGATGGTTAGGTATGTATGCGATTAGAAGCAGTTTAGCTACGTCACAAAACGTCATCAAAAGTATGACAGGCTGTGTATTTAGAAATTGATCGGGAATTTAATAATAAAATACATCCCATTGAGCGGTGAAATATTCACCACCTCTTTATCTAGCATAATCAATTTGTGTTGCACTTTTCTACCCCATTAATAAGACTCATTTTTTAGTTACATTTTGTGTTAAATACTGTTTATGATTGCTCAATATTTGCAGAAGAGTCGCTCTTCATACACGGATCACTGTCTCAGCCAAGGGAAAAAATTGTTTACAAATTCATCGCGCGCAAAATCACAAATGTACGCGCTAATGACATCTTTGCCATAGAAAATGTACAGTGTGAGTGCGCTTGGTAAAGTGCGCGCCTTACGCACATTCTTATTGTTTCGTCATATTATTTCCCCACAATGCAGTTTTGTGACGAACTTCCTCCGTTCAATACTGCTCGTAAACAAGACCGTCAGCCCGCCATTGTTTTATGTACAAAGGCTATGGGGTACGGTACCTACGGACAATACAGTTTACCTTCTAGTTCTACAATGGCAGTGTTGGAGTCATACTTCTATGGGACAAAGACGCTTAATGGAAAGACCGACCACTGTACAATTATCCTGTACAAAGTGAATGGGCAGAGCGCGATGTACAAAATTATCACGCACTTTGATACGCAGGCTTTTCATTATGACGTCACAATAACAATGTTTACTTCGCCTGACTAAAAATAACTTCAAGAACACGTGATAAAGTTTGATGACCCCAAATTTGCATATCGCGCGTGAAATTTGTTTTGCGCACTTGGATGCGCGAACAATAATAAAGAATTAAATAAAGACAGTGCGCGGACTGAGCGCGCGTTAACATTAAAATACGCGAGTAGCCATTGCCATTTTTTCTCTACACGGTAAGATCTTTAAATTTCAAAAAATATATTTCTCACAGCTATAATTCTAAACGCAAAAACGCGATCGACAATAATTTTTAAATATTTTTAACTAAACAAAGACAAAATTAAATAAGCAAAACAATGTGTCCCCTAGGTGTACCCAACTTGGAGATAAGCTGATGTTCAATCGTCATACTAGCCTGAATTTGCCGAGTTTAAGTAAGTACGTTTTGATCCTTATTTTTGTTTAAATTAATACTAACAAAGGGAACATTTGTTCAAAAAAAGCTCATCGACAATCATTTTAAAATGTTTTTTCATTAATTAAAATGAACAAGATTCAGTACTGTACCCAAACCCCTGGGTGTACCCAACTTTCTTTTAAGCTCGATTTGAATCTTCATTCTGTTTGAAGGGACATCGCTGCGCGACCGCCAGTGAGCTGTCTTGTAATTCTACAGTCTTTGCTGAGGACATCGCGCGCTGCCCATTCACTTTGTACAAGAAAATTGTCCAGTGGTCGGTCTTTCCGTTAAGCGTCTTTGGCACTGTCCTAGATTTCATCACGCTTATGAGAACAATGGGAGCCATTGTGACGTATGCATATGAACTTGTTTTATTGACCTCGATCCCGTGACGACGCGTTTGAACTACTCTGTGATTGGTTAACTGTTGTTCCCAAGTAGCCCATAATGCAACCAGTTGTGGGCTCTTCCGGTGAGCAAAAATCGCTGCACTCTGGCAGCAGTGACACCCCCCTGCTTTCAGGGGAGTGCAGGGGGGTCATACTGCGCGCTAATCATGGAAAACTTTATGGACTGGCTAACATGGAATTCTGGAATACGTTTAGTCTAGGATCGAGACCCTCGATCGCATGCTAAACATAGCGCGACCAACGAGAGAGGTCTGCGTAACATCAGTGATCGCTGCTCACGAGGCCTCAGTTGGCAGCCATTACTGCTGTTGTGCAGATCTCTTTTTTTGTTTTGTTTTGCGCACTTGGGTACGCGTACAATTATAAAGAATTAAATGAAGACAGTGCGCGGACTGAGCGCGCATTAACATTATAATACGCGAGTAGCCATTGCCATTTTTCTCTACACAGTAAACATCTTAAAATTTCAAAAATATGTTTCTCACAGCTTTGATTTCAATTGTAAAATCGCTATCGACTATAATTTTTAAATATTTGTCTTATCATGAGGATAATATTAATTCTACATAAAGACATAGCCATAAAGTTAACTAAAGTCGCCACTAAGCTCTTGGTCAATCTTCATGCTAGCCTGAATTAGCCGAGTTTTTGTAAGTACAGTTTGATCCTTATTTTCTTTAAAATTCTTACGAAAGAAGGGGACATCTGTTAAAAAAAAGCTATCGACTATAATTTTAAAATGTTTTTGTATTAATAAAAATGACACAAATACAGTGATATTATTAGTTACACCCTGCTTGTTCACGCAATACGGGATATATCTACGTTCTGGTTCCATATTCCATGAGGCCGGAGGCCGAATGGAATATGGAACCAGAACGTAGATATATCCCGTATTGCGTGAAAACAAGCAGGGTGTGACGGATTTATCTCTTTAAGTGTATACATTTTTTTCAAACATATTTGTACTCAGCATCTTGTGCTCTTTCTTGTGCTCTTTGTGCTCCCTTGCCTTATCAATTTCAAATATTGTCCATCTCACATGGATGTGAAATTTCCCCTTTTCCAATGTCTTTCAGTTCTCCCTTCGAGAGCTCCATTGAGTTTATCAGCGGAAAAACTTTCGAAGCAAACATCATCTGAATAATCGTTGCTTTCTTCCAAAAAAGCCCGAAAGGCCCTGGCCGCTTTCAAGTTCGCTCTAATCGTATTTTTCGGCGTTGAAGATGTTTTCTTCTCGGATATTTCATCCCTGGAGTGGTGTTCGAATCTCCGCGAATTTGCAGCCATTTTGCTGCTGTGAGCGATATCTAGCCTAGCTATCGCGATATCGATATCGATCGCGATAGCTTTCATTCACGTAATACGGGCTCATCTTCAGTGGTTGAAATCGCCACTGCGCATGTGCACAACGATGAAAAACACGATAATTTACATTAAAACAATAACAACAACAAGACGTAAACAGGTAATATGGGCTCATATTACCCGTTTGATCATTTTGACCAAGTAAATGAGGTAAATACGGGTTTGTCTCAAAGACAAATTGACCAATCAGATTACAGCAAAATGGCCCACTAAGAGATAAAATAAATTCCCTATGGTTACTAAGGTCTGGCTTAAGCTCGATTTGAATCTTCATTCTGTTTGAAGGAACATCGCTGCGCGACCGCTAGTGATCTGTCTTGTAATTCTACAGTCTTTGATTGCATGCCTTGAGTGCGTAATGTTTGTTAATGTGCTCGTTCATGAATGGAATATCTGCGCAATGCGCGCAGTTATTTTTAACGCGCGCTGGCCTTTGCACAACAACAACATAAAAACAGTACCATTACACGTTTTAATCGTGCAATGGTACTAAATATCGTTGAATGTTACGTTTCCGCGAATGTAATGTGACCTGAATTCAACCAATCACATTGCGAGAACATTCACTTACGTAGGTGACATACAGGTGACAGACAGGCTACGAATTATCTAGATGGCTTTATAATATTATAACGCCTTATAATGGTCTCGCAATATGATTGGTTGAATTCAGGTCACATGATATTCGTGAAAATGTACCATTGCACGATGTTGACGTCATTATCGCGCAATGGCACGTTCATGTAGTTCTATTGCACGATTTTGACGTCATAAACGTGCAATTGTACTTTTATGTATTTGGTTTGTGCAAGCCCCAGCGCGCTTTAAAAATAACTCCACGCATTGTGTAGATTTTGCATTTAAGAACAAGCGCATCAACAAACATTACGGACTCCAAATAGAAACTAGCGCGCAGAGTTTGCCATGCCAGGGGCGGTAAGTGTAAACCTCCCAAAATATGAAATGAAAAGGATCTATTTAACACCGAGCTGGAAACAAATTTATTTTATACCTAGGTGTCATATTAAAGCAAATAATGAATGTGTTTTCCATTCGTGCAATGGTACGAATATTTTCATTCGGTGAAAGACGGATTGTCCCATCTTTCACCTCATGCAAAAATTCGTACCATTGCACTCATAAACATTCATTATTTTTATAATATTCTAACATATTGATGGGCCATTGCGCATGCGCCGTTCAGTTAGATTCCAATATGTCCATAAACCGCACCAAAATAAGAATGAAACTTTTATGATTACGCAAATGTTACTTAAAAAATGAACAATAATATAAGCAAAGACAAACAAAACATGTATCATTAGAATAGAATAATCTTAAAAGTTTTACCTTGATAAACATGGCAATGTAGCAGACGAAGATGAAGGCGAAAGAAAGCAGGTTGACGACGATGAAAATGGCGATGGAATACCACCACATCGGATACGTGTCAGAGTCAGAGAGGACGAAATCGACGTTGTAAACGTACCGGTCGTAGATCCATTCACGTTCGACCACTAGCGTACCCGTCTGGGCGGAGGCCGTCTGTAAACATGGTAAGTAACATGAGTGTACCCATGATTTTGTCCAAGGAGTGTAATTACGTCGGCAAACATTTCCGAGGCCGCGGCCACTGGTTAGGAAGGGTGTAAGCGAGAGGGAGCCCGTCACCAAAAATGTTTCAGGCCGAAGCCGAGACCACTTGTTAAGTTGTGTCCTTGGGAGGGGGTGGGTGGGGGGGGGGGGGGGGGGCAAGACCATAAGGTATGATGGTCGAGACCGATAACAAGTAGACTCGAGACCCGTTCAAACTGGTAAAGGGGGTCTTGGCCCCCTGGTAATCAGTGGTCTCGGCTTCGGCTTCTGAACTTGTTCGGCGCGACGGTCAACCCATCCACCCCCACCTCCCGAGACCACTGGTTGTGTCCTTGGGGGGGGGGGGGGGGGGGGGGGGCAAGACCATAAGGTATGATGGTCGAGACCGATAACAAGTAGACTCGAGACCCGTTCAAACTGGTAAAGGGGGTCTTGGCCCCCTGGTAATCAGTGGTCTCGGCTTCGGCTTCTGAACTTGTTCGGCGCGACGGTCAACCCATCCACCCCCACCTCCCGAGACCACTGGTTGTGTCCTTGGGGGGGGGGGGGGGGGGGCGAGACCATTGTGTATGATGGTTGAGACCGATACAAAGTGGAATCGAGACCGGTTCAAACTGGTAAAGGGGGGTTTGATCACCCCATATTTGGCCCCCAAGTTGTTTTTTCGTCAAAGGAGGGTGTTTGAACACCCCCTCCCCCGCCTCCCCACCCAAGTAAGCGTACGGTAAGTAATGTTTTGAAATTAACCTTGTGAGTGCCAAGTGACATTTAAAGTAACCAATTCAGTGAATAGCGAAACCCTCAGAGTTCCAAGCTAAAGGGATGATAAAGCTCTAGACAAACATTATTTTAATAACCAAAACTTTCGCCATTATGATTACGAACTATATACATATAACTCCACCATGCCCGGGCAGAAATGCAGACAAACTTGTTATCAGTCAAAAAGTAACCGTTAAAACACAAAAGGGCTCTCTCTAAAACAATGTTTGTCTTAACCATTTCTTATTTCCAAAATGGGAATTTGATGTTTGATTTAATAAAGAGATCATTGAACAACTTTTTAAAAACCTCTTTGGTATTTTTTGAAAAGTGTAGGTATTATACAAATATTATTTAGACAAGATAACACGAATAGCAGCAGTCTTGTTTTCCCCATATTCGGCTACAATGAATGGAAAGAAAGATAAGCTTAATCATCAATTGCTAATCCTGTGTATGCATGTAGGAACAAAATTATAGTTCTGATTATATGAGTATTGTGACTTGAATCGACATTGGCCCTAGCGGGGATCATCCGACGAGTAATCCAATAAATTGGTATTTAAATGTAGTATATAATATCTGACAAAAGAGGTTTAAGCAATAAGATGATAAGCGGACTCTAATTATGTTCTAGGACTACTACTCCCTGGACAACCACCCCCGGAGGATTACCCCCCGGCAACTACCCCTCTAGGATAATTACCATGGGGGGTAATTGCCTTGGGGGTAATTGTTTTGGGGGCTAATTGTTTAGGGGGTAGTTGTCTTGGGGATAATTGTCCCAGGAGGGTAATTGTCCGGGTCGTAGTTGTCCGGGGGGTAATTGTCCTAGGGGGTTAGTTGTCCGGGGGTTAATCGTCCGGGGGTGGTTTTCCAGGGAGCAGTAGTCCGGATAAGCTCTTATTCGTATATATTTCATATAAATACAAACAATTTACAGCATGTAATGGAAATCACACAAGTAACAAACATCGGTTGATAAACGGATGCAATATTATAGCAGCTGTTCTTCCATGTCATAATGAGCATTCTTTCCTAAAAATACAGTATTTAAAAAGATAAATGTAACGTTAACCTGTTTCTTCATGAACATCAAAAACGGTTTAACACACCTGTAGGGGAAGTCCAATGCAGACGTCGCTGAGTCCATAGATCGAAGGTGCCTGTGTCGTGATCAGCGCCGAGAAGAGACTTAGCGCGATAGAGAATGCCCAAACCACGAACACGAGCACGAGCAGTATCCTGGAAGTGATGTTGTATTTCCCGAACGGGAACATGATGTGGATGAACCGGTCGACGGTGATGAGGGTCAATGTAAACACTGAAGCCTCGCTGGACAGAAACCCCAGGAAGCCGGTAATTCGGCAGAGCGACGACCCACGCCAATCAGGTGCAATCAGAAAGTACTCACTGCCGTAGTAGATGTCGGCCGAGGTGATGATGATCATGAAGATACCCATTAGGCAGTCGGCAACCGCGAGACTGATGATCAGCTCGTTTTGAGCCATACGTCCTCTCGACTGCTTCCGGAGACGGAGGTACAAGACAACGGCGTTCCCGACCAGAGCACTCAAGCCCATCACCCACCCAGCAACTCGCAAAGCGATGCTGGGGAAGATGCTGCCGCATGTCTCCAGAGGACCGGTCGCAGCAGTCCTCGCGCAGATGAAGGTTTCGTTCTGCTGCTGCTCCAGCAGACAGCAGAAACGGTTGTCGGATGTTGCCCTGAAAAATTATAATTGTGCAATACAGTTGAACCACATTATAACGAGGTCTTTAGTACCATGACAATTACCTTGTTATATTTGTCTAAAAAACACAATATAAGGGCTGGGACCAGCAAATAAACCTTATAACAAAGCTCTTTATAAAGAGGTTCTACTGTAGTTAACACGATAGTTATGACAGTGTCATAGCTTATGGGATGGGTGGGGGTATGCGGCACCTGCCCCCCTAATAATTTGAAGAAAAAAATAGTTGAAACAGATCGTGGTATCGTACATACATTAACTGATACTTAAAAAAAAAAAAATGAGCAAAACGTTCACCAGTGAAAAATGTACAAACTGTCATCAACGTTGCCTTGTTATTTTTATATCCATTTTATGGATCAATAAAGTTACATCCAGGTTAATGGATTGTCTTGTAGAACGCGTATCCACCCGTCCACTCTATTATTGTTATATTTTTGTTTAAGTTTAAAGGAATAGTTAGGTTTTGGTAGAGAGGGCGCTACACATAATATTTTTTGCGAGATAATGAAAAACTGAGTGCCAAATTTTAAAGAGACAGAATAAACTTTATTTTATAAAATTCGGTTCAGAAACAGCTGAAATATCCATAAACGTAACCATTTGTAATAAATGTGGGGCCCCACAAATATTACCTAATTTTGAACCAACCGTTACAAATTTTAAAATAATGCTTCCTCCTTTCAAAAATTGTCAAAATAAGTGTTTTAATAGTTGTCGATTATCTCTCTATCTTATCACTATTTTTACGAACCTTTACATGTACAATATTTTATTTCAAATGGTTTAAACCAATGTCTTTTAGAGAGCGCCATCTTGAGTTTAAATGAATTTGAATGATAAAAGGCTTTTTACTCAGTCGTTTATGACTTTGAATTCCTTTCAAGCATGGTACAGTTATAACTATTAGTTTGTAATATAATGGTGCAGGTTTTGGTTACTAAAATTCAGTTTGACCAAAACTGTAATATCTTTACCCGAACTCAACTACAGTATCCCTTTAAGCTTTGATCGTGATTTGTGTTTGTTTATTTTCCATATTTTTGCAATGTACATCTAAATTTCTATTTTTCATGTCAAAATGCCTGTTAATGGAGCCACAAAAGTATGATATACCTAGATTATTGAGTTCAGACTAGAGGAGGGAGATGAAATTGGACTAGATAGTTACTGTTATACATCTGAAGAATTACATTCATGTTTAAAACCGTTTAATGCTTATTCTAAAATGTATTATTAATCTAGTTATCTTCATATTAATTGTAGTTTAAGTATTAAGAGTTATAATGCAATATGTTCGCTTTTATCGATTTGCAATTTTCTTCAATGGGACTGATGATGATTATTCTGTTTTATTGAATGAAAGGCAGGGTAAGTCTAGATAGGAGGTGGCGTATTTAGATGCTAATTATCACTTATAAATGAGTCAATATTTTATTGAAATGGAAAAGGTTAAAAAACATGTTTTAATTTGTGTGATCTATCACCCGATTCACAAAAAGCACACAGTAAGCCACCGTAAAAAAAAAGAAAGGCACACGGTAAAATACTGAAGGGATGACATCTTCTGTAATCTGATGGACACGGTGGGATAATCTGTACAGTGATCCTATCCCTAACCCTAACCCTAACCATAACCCCTCATACGGTACTTTACTGAGTACCTCGTCACCCAGGTGATAGGTGACAACATCTTAACAATATATTACCGTGTACTTTTTTGTCATCCCTTCAGTATTTTACCGTGTGCCTTCTGTGTGATAGGTGGATCTATCGGCCTCCTTATCAACCAGTGCAATAATTTTAAAATATTTTAGAAGAAGTTTTGAATCTTGTATACAGTGAAAATAAAGATATGGGCGATTTTAATATTATTTATTTATTTATTTATTTATTTATTTTCCACTCATGGGATGGATTGCCCTTGTCAGCTACAAGCTGAATTATATTAATTTATTTTATGTTAATTCTTGCTAATCTGTTGATGACTTTTTAAGATTCATTGACGACAAATTATTAAAACCTTATGATTTATTGTCCCACCCAAATTACTGATGGGTCTTGTATTTTAATTAATAATACATCTATATTCATACATAATTGAGAACATGTTAGTTGTGGAATAATTACTTAAGTGATGTGAGCGACCATTTTCCAGTATTTTTAATGAACAAAAACAGAGTATACAAGATGAAGATAATTATTTTGTTATGCGTGATATAAATGAAGAAAATAATTATTTGGAAATTTGTTCAGGAAATGTATAATTCTGATTGGTCTTTATGTTCTAATGATCCAAACTATAGTGTTGAGTGTTTTGTAAAGCGTTATACGTATATGTTTAAAGGGACTTAGTAACATTGTCCAAATCCTCAAAATAACATTTTAATTATAGCAGTTCCCTCAAACCTTGTTGTATTCATATTAACAATAAAATCATGGGACAGGTTTCGGTTTTTCAAATTTCCCTTTCGTTACAAAGATATGTACGATCGAAGTATTCAGATAAGAAAAACTCCGGGCGAGTTTTTCATCCCTGTACAAAGTGAATGCAGTGAGTTAGTGAATATCACCCAATATCACTTTGCATTTTCGCTCATTACTTGGCCATGCAATGTCCATTTGACTTGAAATTTTCACACAATACCCTGTGGACATATGAGATAACAACACTATACATTGCATCAACCATTCATCACTTTTTGCACATGTCAACAAAGTTACTAGATCCCTTTAACAAATGTTTCCCTTTGAAACAATGTAAACAAAGACACAAATATAATAATCCATGGTTCACCAAAGAGTTATGTAAATTGTGTTTTTAAAAGTGATTTATATAATAAGTTTTTACCAAACCCAATTGATTGCAAGAAAGATAAATATAATAAGTATAGAAATATGGTGAATGGTAAAATTAAAATGCTAAAAGATACTAATTCAAGTCGACATTTAAAAGGATCTAGTAACTTTGTTGGCATGTGCAAAAAGTGATGAATGGTCGATTCAATGTATATTGTTGTTATCTGAAATGTCCACTGGGTATTTTGTAAACATTCAAACAAGTTAAATGGACGTTATATGGCCGAGTAATGAACAAATATGCAAAGTGATGTTCACTAACTCAGTGCACTGACTTTGTACACGGGTTTCGAAGATCCAGTGGATCTTTTAACATCTGAACACTTTAATCGTAACATTATTTTTAACGAAAGGGAAATTTAAAAAACCGAAATCGGTGCAATTTTAATGACCGAATAAACTTTATTTGATCAAAATCGGTTAAGATATCCAGAACACAACCATTTCTAAAAATTGTGGGGACCCACAATTATTCGATAATTTTGAACCAGCCGTTAATAATTTTTGATCAATGCTTTCTCTTTTCAAAAGTTTACAAAAGAGGTTTTTAAATAATTGTTGATTATCTCACTATATTATCACTATTAACAACACATCACATGAATATTATTTAATTTAAATTGTTTGAAACCGATGAGAGTTTAGAGAGTGCCCTCGTGAGTTTTTATGGCTCTTATTGAATAATAACAGGCTTTTTGCTAAGTCATTTTTGGTAATTTTGTATTAATTTTGGGTATGGTGGAGTCATTAATTTATTTTATGTTCAGAATATAATATAAAAGAAGAATGTTTTTAATTAAGTCTCAATTCTAATTGAAAATACTTTGTATTTGTTATTGAAAACGATCAAAATGAAATTATTTAATTACTCAATTTCATATGAAGATACTTTGTATAAATGGAATACAATAAATTTGATTTGTGTTAGGAATATAACATGTATTAAGACTTGTTTAATTACTCAATTTTTATTGTAGATACCTTGTATTGCTTCCCTTTTGATATCACATTTGATGGTTAGACCTACTCGTTATTGAGTATGATAAACTTATTTTATGTTAGGAATATGATATAAAATAGATTAGATTTGATATACTTTAATTTAATAATTTTCATGTTCTTATTTTTGCATTTTTGTGATGCTTATTATTGTATATAGTTTTTAAAAATATATACATGGACTGTATTAATTTACACTTTGTTAGATTTAATATTGAGTTAGTATTACATACTTAAAAGTAAGGAACGAATTAGTAAATTGGTTCTTTGTTATTGTTTGGTTAAAATTAAAATCAAATGAGAATATGCATACTATAATTATAATAATCACATTTTTAGGCTACCATGTAAGTGCCTTTCTTGCCAAATGCATTCATAAATATATATTATTTTGTTGTATTTTTATGTTAAATAATATTTCTATTGTGTTGTAATATATTTATTCATGTATGTTCATAAGTATTTGTGGAGATGTACGCAAGGCACTTTAGTCCTCGGACTACAGTCTTGTTCATTTTGTTCAATAAAAAAAACCGATATATCTATCTATCTATCTATCTATAACTATTAGTTTGTAATGTAATGGTGCAGGTTTTGGTTACTTAAATTCAGTTTGACCAAAATTGTACTCTCTTTACCACAACTCATCAGGACATAATACAGAAAATATGGAAATTGATAAATTAATGTCTTTGTAGAAATAAGAAGGACAATATTGTCTGACTTCATTATGCATAATGACTAAACTATTAATGATAAGAAAAAAATATACTCTGTGTTTAATGATTTGTTTTAATCCATGTACAGCTTGTTTTTATCCTACACAAATAGTCGATATTGAACAAAATAAAAAATACTAAAAGTTATGGCCATGATGAGGTAAGTGTTCAATTATTAAAAAACAATATTTATGTTATTTCATGCCCTTGGCTAAAAGGGATAGTTCAGTATTGGTCAAACTTAAAGGGGTTGTTTAGTTTTGGTAAGGCTGACCTTTAGTAGCCAAAACCTGCACAGTTACATTATAAACTAATAGTAATAACTCCACCATGCTCGAAAGATATACAAAATTACAAACGACTAAGTAAAAAGCCTATTATCATTCAAAAAGAGCCATTAAAACACAAGAGGGCGCTTTTTAAAAAGGCATTGGTTTCCACCATTTTTCATACAAAATTATGGATGTGATGTTTTATTGATATAAGGATTAAATAGCGAGTTCATCAACAACTATTTTAAAAACGCTTTTGAAAATTTTTGAAAAAGTGCAAGCATTTTTTTATTTTTTTCTAAAAATCATCTAATTATTTGGGCCCCAAATAATTATAAGATCAGATATATTTATTGATATTTCAGCCGTTTCTGGGTCGATTTTGACCAAATAAAGTTTATTCTGCCATTAAAATTGTATGTTCTCTCAAATTCGACACTCAGTTTTGCATTACCTCACAAAAAATTGTGATGTGCAGCGCCCTCTCTACCAAAACTAAACTACCCCTTTAACTTTAGTAACAAAAACCTGCACCATTACGGTACAGAGTAATAGTTATAACGTTACCATGCTTGAAAAGTATACACAATTACAAACGACTAAGTAAAACCCCTGTTATCATTTAAAAAGAGCCGTTACAACTCTCGAGGGCGCTATTAAACAAAATTGGTTTTAGCATTTTTTTTCAAGAGTTGTTCGCATGATTCAGTAGAGATATCATCAACGACGTTTTAACAACCTATTCTGATTTTTTTAAGAAGTCTTCGACAATTTTTTGAAATTTGTCTTCAAAGTCTAAATATCGCCCGGTGATTGCCGGTGAAGAACATTTTGAATAAAATATATTCATGGGTATTTCAGCCGTTTCTGAACCTTTTTGTGATCAAATAGAGTTTATTCTGTAATAAAATTGTATGTTCTTACGAATTTGACAGTAAGTTTTTCATTATCTCACAAAAAAAATATCGGGGAGGGGGGGGGGGGGGGGGTCCGGTGCACTTTGGGAAATACCAATACTCAACACTACCTTTAAGTGCAATATTCAATATTTCTTTTTCGAAAGGTAAGTACCAGAACAATTGAAACTTGCCAAGGTTATTCTAATTTATTTAGAAAGAGCTGTTTATTATCGCCTCTTTATGTTTTTAAATAAATGCAATATTATGACTGACTGTCAAATATGGTTTTAGGTCTGGGCATTTTACATCCAATTCCTTGACATGTACGGGCATGGGTTTTATTTACATTTTGTTATACAAAGTGCAAAATTGGTTGATTCTTTCCTGTTGTGATTATACCATATGAATGTCGCTCTAGTTCCTAGTGTGATTTGTAATAGCACTTTTGATTCTTGGTGAGAAGTGTCGAGTGGTATTAAAGGGATAGTTGAGTTCTGGTAAAGAGAGTACAGTTTTGGTCAAACTGAATTTTAGTAACCAAAACCTGCACCATTACATTACAAACTAATAGTTATAACTCTACCAGGCTTGAAAGGAATTCAAAATCACAAACGACTGAGTGAAAAGCCTTTTTATTATTCAAACAGAGGCGTTCGAACTCAAGATGGCGCTCTCTAAAAACAAATTTGTTTAAACAATTTTAAATAAAATATTGTGTATGTGAAGGTTCGTTTTAAAAAAAATTTGTAACGGTTCGTTCAAAATTAGCTAATAAAATACACATTTATTACGAATGGATACGTTTATGGATATTTCAGCCGTTTCTGAACCGATTTTGATCAAATAAAGTTTATTCTGTCACTAAAATATTATGTTCTTTCAAATCTTACACTCAGTTTTTCATTATCTCAAATAAACATTATTATGTGTAGCGCTCTCTCTACGAAACCTGAACTATCCCTTTAAACTCTATTGGAGAAGCATATACTATTTGAATGCTGCTTACCTGTACTTTAGCAGTATACCAGGATAGATGCCAGCTTCACCTGGACTTACTTCTTTGATAAGAGCAATTGACTGTCCCTTATCAATTCTGATCAATAATTAATTTACTCATAAACGATCCCCACACAGATTGGAAAGACATTTCTATGATTTAAGAACTACTTAAAGAAAAACAGATCATAAAATGTTGCACTATGCATTGAAAACATGTGTATAAACCACATACCTTTTGATAGTAAAAATCCACACAATTATTCATGAAATTCGTGTTTTTTTCAAATTCAAGACATAACATAGTTTGTAGTCTTCACTAATCCCATTGACTATACCCCCTTTGATTTTTTATGAACTTTGTTTCTTTAAAATGTAATTAAAGTGACACCATCTCAAACATCGAGCAAAAAGTAATAATGATTTGTTCCAAGGCTGTATACACAGCCTCGGCCTGAAAGTATATTATTAAACAAATACTTGTACAATAATCTATCTTAGAAGAGCTATTACTATGTACATTATATAACAGATACTATCTCACGCACAAATCAACGAATAACGTTTGCAGCGGGTATTGGTTTATGCAAATGAACACCTTAACTATAACTTATGATAATTTAAAGGGGTAGTTTAGTTTTGGTAAGGCTGAACTTTAGTACCCCAAACCGGGACAGCAACATTATAAACTAATAGTTATTACTCCACCATGCTCGAAAGGTATACAAAATTACAAACGACTATGTAAAACGCCCGTTATCATTAAAAAAGAGCCATTAAAACACAAGAGGGCGCTCTCTAAAAAGGCATTGGTTTAAACCATTTTTCATACAAAATTATGCATGTGATCTTTTATTGAAATAATGATTAGGTAGATAGATCATCAACAACTATTTAAAAAACGCTTTTGAAAAAATTTGAAAAAGTGTAAGCATTTTTTGAATTTTTTGAAAAAATCATCTAATTATTTGGGCCCCAAATAATTATAAGATCAGATATATTTATTGATATTTCAGCCGTTTCTGGACCGATTTTGACCAAATAAAGTTTATTCTGCCATTAAAATTACATGTTCTCTCAAATTCGACTCAGTTTTTCATTACCTCACAAAAAATTGTGATGTGCAGCGCCCTCTCTACCAAAACTAAACTACCCCTTTAACTCGGGGAAAACAAAACAAGGACTGGTAGAATAGAAACTTGAGAATGTATACTTACAACTTCTCAACTGATGCCAGGCCGACCATTGAGTCGGAATACACGTTGTCAAATTCCGTAATATCGACCATGAATCTGTCGTGATTATAATTATAATGAATATTCACTATAAACTCTTTGAGTAACAATCAACATACGTGTGGTTTGCTGTTGCACCATGTAAGTAGTCATTTTATGGACTACCAACAGTCCTTTCTAGGAATACCACAGTCCTTTTAGAACTATCCTAGAAAGAATACCAACATGCCTTCTCAGGGCTCACCAATCCTCTCCTTATTCATGGTGCAACCGCAAACCACACGTATTGCATGTAATATGCTGTACACAAATGACCAACAATCTTTGTGAGGGGCATAATATAACAATTTAGAGGTAGCACCTTAAATATATAATTGAGTACTGGTCGAGGTTTGTTTATTGGCAAATAAACATGCTGTACGGCCTTGAAGATGAAGAAATATTGTTGAAATATCAAATGAAAAGAGAATAGTTGAATAATTCAATCTCAACTCGTTCCATTCGAGTTTCTGATATTTGATATCCTTATAGACGTTGGTAATAGATGCTCACCTGGCCAATTGAGGACAATATATATATTTTTTTAAATCGGAACTTCACATGAATGTGAACACTTGGAGTAGAATCATTCTTGGAGTGGAATCATTCTTGGAGTGGAATCATTTCTGGAGTGGAATCATTCTTGGAGTGGAATCATTCTTATTCAGAAGTCCTTTATTAATACTAAGTGTACTCTCACATGGACTCAAAACCAAGCGGAAACCTCACAGTATTTTCAGAAAGAAACAATAAATAACATGTAGTGCAATGTATGGGTGTGTAAACTGAAAAAAAAACAATTTAGCTACACAATGGAATACGGTCGAGTATTATTCATCCAACAAATAATACTATAGAAAAGAAATGAGGATGTAACGTTTTGCCACGTTCCATGCGAAACAAAATATGGGTTATAATTATCATATACCAAATAATATTTGGGTAACATCATATGACTCTGATGATGGATGGTTCTTTACCAGAGTGAGGGGATAAGTTCCCTCTTCCTCATAGCTGTCTTACTAGTACTTATATCACATACATGTACACTTTTCACTCCTGTTACCTTCTCTCATATTTTCTCCTTTTCGATGAGATCCTTGCCAGCAAGTTAAGTCCAGCATGCCCCTAGGTAGTCTACTGGCGCCTGCCCCCAAGAAAGGTCAAGACATCACCAATGTCAACATGTGGGTACATACACACAGATATCCTTGTTGACGGGAAAGGCGTATCCCCAAATTGCGGTGTGGTTGCTGACTTGGGTCTCTGATTTCATTAAGCTGCTTATTTAATTTCAGGGTTTTAATATTTCTAGGTTTATCCAAGTTCCCTGATCCATAATTACCATTATTGGTGGGAGACATGGGTGGTAAAGTCTTTGGAGAAGAGGGGAATGACTAGTTCCCTGTCAGAATGAACACCGAGATGACTACAAAGGCACTAGAATATCAGCCAACCAGTGCTGGCTTATAGCATCCATCAACACGCCCTGCCAGCGCGGTGTGAGTTCGTTACCTTCTCCAATTATGGAGACAAACCAGAGAAGAGGTCGCATTGCCCAAGACCCGAATAGGCCCTACTCTGCAAACAGAGTTAGGAAGAAGGATGCGAAGGTTTTCCATGGCAGATGGCCAGTAAAAGGGACAATTGAGTTTTGGTAGTAAGGGCGCTACACATAATATTTTTTTGTGAGATAATGAAAAAATTAGTGTAAAATTTGAAAGAGCATAATACATTAGTAACAGAATCAAATTTATTTGATCAAAATCGGTACAGAAATGGTTGAAATATCCATAAACGTAATCATTTGTAATAAATGTGGGTGCCCCACAAATATTGGCTAAATTTACCAACCGTTACAAATTAAAAAAAAATGCTTCTTCTTTACAAAAGTTTTCAAAAGAATTTTATAAATAGTTGTTGATTATCTCTCTATTTAATCAATATTTTTACGAACCTTTACATGCACAATATTTTATATAAATGGTTTAAACCATTGTGTTTTTAGACAGCGCAATCTTGAGTTTGAATGCCTCTGTTTGAATGATAAAAGGCTTTTTACTCAGTCGTTTGTGATTTTGTTTTCCTTTCGAGTATGGTAAAGTATATATAACTATTAGTTTGTAATGTAATGGTGCGGATTTTGCTTACATACATTCAGTTTGACCAAAACGGTACTCTCTTTACCAGAACTCAACTATCCCTTTAATGATGGGCCGGATCCAAACCTGCTATAGGGAGACCCGGCTCGGAAGAGGGAAGCTGTCGCACCCACAGCACACGCACAGAATTGTACATCTGCACCTATAACGTTCGAACTATACGTACTGGGGAAACTCTAGATGCTCTACTGGAGGAACTAGTAGAAATTAAATGGCATGTAGTCGGCCTAGCAGAAACCAGACGACCACAAAATGAAGTCAAATTAAACTGTGGTCATACCTTGTACACTTCAGTAGCAGGAAAATGAAGTCTAAACGGAGTGGGATTTCGTGTCAACAAGCCCATACAAGACAACGTACTGAAGTTCAAAGGGTACTCTGATAAGGTAGCAGTACTGAAGCTCCACATCAACAAGAAACACACATGGAGACTAATCCAAGTGTATGCACCAACCACAAGCCATGATGACGAAGTCCTAGAGACCTTCTACGAAGATATAGATCAAGCTTTAGGAGATGACAAATCAACATACACGATCATTATGGGCGATTTTAATGCAAACGTGGGAGTGAGACAGAATAGGGAGGAGAGATGTGTAGGCCCATATGGAATCGGGGAACGGAATGATCGAGGAGAAAGGCTGCTAGACTGTGTTGCAAGCAGGCACCTTATCATCGGAAATACACCTTATACTTTATAAGAAATCTAAGAGTAGATAGTGGACATGGGAGAGCCCTGGCCAATGCAACAAAACATAACCTCATTGATTACATCATAAGTGAAATGAATATACTGATCGGTGTGGCAACAGTACCCAAAATGGACATAGGATGTGATCACCAATTAGTGAGAGCCAAAGTGAGGATAGATACGAAACTGGAAAGGCTGGAGATATTGAAACGAACTAGGAAAAGAAGAATATACATAAAGGAGCTGTCAGATCATAAGCAGGAGTTCAGTTTAGAACTAAAGAATCGATTCGCCCTACTACTGGATCTAGTGATGGACCAGCCAGCGAGTGACACATATCGGCACATTGGTCCAGTAGTGGGGGCTCTTAGGTCATGGGGTGTGCACTTCCGGATAAAAGCATGAATTTTGGCACATAGATAGTTTAGACCTTCCTCTTCAAGAAATTTGATGGAAGCAATTTTGCACGGCCCATTCTTGGCCGCCATCTTGAATTTCAAAATGGCCGCCATCTGGCACCTGTTTTCATCAATATCTCTGCAACTAAAACAGCTAGAGAGTTATTTTCAGTGGCTATACCCACATAATGGAGGCCAACAAATCACCTGAATCTAATATCAAGACTTCAAATGGCTGCCATCTTGAATTTCAAAATGGCCGCCATCTGGCTCCTGTTTTCATCAATATCTCAGCAACTAAAACAGCTAAATAGTTATTTTCAGTGGCTATACCCACATAATGGGGGCCAACGAATCACCTGAATCGAATATTAAGACTTCAAATGGCAGCCATCTTGAATTTCAAGATGGCCGCCATGGGAAGCCTATATTTAACTCCATCTCAGAAACTAAAGCAATTACGGAGTTGATTTCAACTGATATGCCTATCTGTTTGTAGTCAACTTGTAACAATTAACCAATAGATGGATGGAAGCAATTATGCACTTCGCATTTTAACCACCATTTTGAATTTCAAAATGGCTGCCATCTGAAACCCTATTTTCTTCAATATTTTAAAAACTAAAACAGCTGGAGAGTTTATTTCAGCCGGGTACACTCACATTTTCTGGGTCAACGAATTACCTGGATCGTCTTAATAAGCTTCAAATAGTAGCCATCTTGATGGCTGCCACGGGTAGCCTATTCAATATTATGTATCTCAGAATAAAATCAGTAAGTGCATTTCGATGGGTATGCCCATCTTATGTACGAAGCAATTGAGCAATGTTGCTGAACCTACCTTTTGAAAAGCATTAACATTCGTTCGAGCATTATTTGCAAATGTTTCAGTCCCCACTAATGAAAAATAACTAAATGGAAAAAGTTTGAACATTTTGTTAAACCATACAAATGTTCACTTCCTAATATTCGGTTCTCATCAACAGCCTTCGTCAGCTGTGCATTGACCTGACTGCTGACCTTTCTTACAAAACGATCAATTTTCTGATCGTAGACGTCATCAGGTAGTTTGTTTCGCGCACTGTCTCTGTTCAGTGTGGGTTGAAATGCCAAGATGTATACCACATGCAGATATCTTCCTTCACCCTTTTTGTATTGTGCCACATTTACGAAATGTAGACCTTTTGCCAGTCCGACCTGATGGTCATGAGACTCAATGTGGCCTGTTTTGAGACACTCCAGAGGAACGAATTGGGCGTCGGTGTTCCAAATATCTGGTCTTGGGAGATTGCTACGTTTCTTTCACTTATGATTCCTTGCATAGGACTGTTGTTTGATTCCTTGCAGCCAAATGGCTAGTAGTCCACCCTTGGCATGAAATTACAATGTATATACTACGCCCCACAATTATTTTTGATGTTGTCTTTAGGCGATACTAAGATTTGGTATTTGTTCTTGTCGGCTTTAGATACACCCTAATGCCCGATTAAATAGAAATTCAATTGATTCCATCTGAGACTTATAATATGTATCAGGACGGATGAGTGTCATTTTGAGCATTGCGTGTTCCTCTCAGTGGGGTGATCCTTCTGTAGCTTTTTAAGCCCAAATATAGTTGTAACACACATAATAGAGACTAGTTATATGTCATCTTGACAGCCGAGGGATTGGTGATTACAATAATGGAACAAAGTAACAGTCACTCCTAATGTTTGTTCAAATAGGTAATTAGAGGTGAAACGAGACATTGGACTTGTGAGTTACTTTCCGATCAATCTTAACGTTCAGGCTACAATCAAGTTTGATCACTATCATGACTATATTAAAAGTGTCAAGGAACACTAACGACTTATCCTTCCCTTCGTTAGGGAACTAAAAGTGTACCCCTGCACAAATTGTTTCTTGAGTTTGGGATGAGTGTCATCCATGTAACAATACCATTGTCAATGTCTATTTTTTAAAGTGTTTCATTTACAAATTTCATAGGATGGGAGTGAGAGGGAATATTATTGCTGCTTCATGGATTTGTTGGTAAAATAGTAGATAGTAGATAGTAGATAGTTGGTAAAAGTAGACCCTGTATGTGTACATGTTCTTTCAGGGGTTAGAAACCTGCCTCACAGACAAACTGGTCCAGACCAATCCTATTATATCTCATCTTGTGTAACAGACATGTCACCACGTAGCCAACTCTCGATTAAGCGTAGAAGCTATCGAGAGTGGACACATGGAAGACGAGAGCTTCGATCATTATAACGTGACTTTACGTACGTACATTACCTACTTTAGTTCCCATAGACAAATTGACACTTGGTGACACAATTTTCTAGAGTATATATAGGATCAGCATGTCTAAATTATATTGTCCAACTCCTGGAAGAATGTCTACGCTGCGCAAACCGATACTTTGACTATACAGTGACACTTTTAGCGAGCAGATTCATATAGCGGCATGACACTTCAACACCGAATTCAAGAAATAATTCGCACAGGAGTTAATCACTTGAACCCCATTTATCCGGACGTAGTGTTCCCTATCGAGGAGAAGGAGGGCATGTGGGCACTTAATTATGGTAGCTTGGAAGATTTATCAGAGAGAAATTCACACAGTTGGTTTATATAATTTGTTCACATCCAGTCACCCCTGTGAACATTAGGAGTGATCCATACTTTGTTCATGCCGATCCATATCAATCACTTGACTCTCTCCACTAGTGGCTAATCTAATGGGGCTTTTAAAATGGGCCAAAGCCAACTAGATAAACCCACACTTAAAAGGACATATTGTTCTACCCTAAATCAAGGGTGCCTCAAAAGCTCTTTGAAGGAATTTGGCATCAAAGTGTATTACAAGCCGTCAAGAACATTACACAAAATATTAGCAGCTCATAACGACACCACTAAGAAAAGGAGCATGACTGGGTGGTGTATATGATTCCTAAGCATGGACAAACTACAAAAGGATGTCTGTAAGGAATCACATAAAGGAGATACAGAGCTGTCTCTCAAAACCATATTCGTGGAACACTGAAGCAATAATTAAATCAATACAATAATTCACATGATGGCTACCACCTGACATTTTAAAAGCAATCAAGATAATTCAGTGACATCAAAATTAAGTACAACCACTCAAATTAACTGTGTTGCAGTGTGATCTGTAATAAAGAGCTAGAGCTGAATACAGTTACCAGGGTGGCCATCTTGAAATTTATGATGACTGTCATTTGAAGACATCTATAAAGTCGATATAGGTCATTAATTGACACCAACAATGACGGCATAACGTCTGATATTACTAACAGATGTTATTGTTTCTGAAATATTAACCCCTTGTTTAAATACAGGAACTGAGTGTGCCATATGTACAAAATATATGGGAATGTCAACATTTTGGAGCGAAAAAAAATTTCAGGTGGTGACCATTTTGAAATTGAAGATGGAGGCGAACATGACACTAAATTGCTCAATTGCTTCCAACCACTGTGGGTGCATCTGACTTGGGTCTTTCTAATGTACTCCATGTTATTTATGGCGTACACCAGACTGCATACCCACAGTAATGTACTCTGTTTCTTTTTTAGTCTCGCAGATTTCAATCAAATCTATATAGACTTATCATGGCGGCCATATCGAACTTCGAAGATGGTCCAACTATTTCAAGTCTTTTAAGTCAATCCAGGTGATATGTTGACCCCGAAAATGTGTTTAAAGCCACTAAAAAGAACTCTCCAGCCATTTTAGTTTCTGAAATACACGCAAAATAGGTTCCAGATGTCAGCAATTATGAAATTCAAGATGGCAGCCAAAATGGGTCTAGCTTATTTGCTTTCAACCTCATGTTTCTTTCAAAGACAGACAATTAAGTCGTTGACCCCAGCAAAAAGGCATAGCAACTGGAAAGAACTTTGTACCGTTTTTAGGTTCTGAAATAAAGAGTTAAATATGCTAATCCCCCATGGCGGCCATCTTGAAATTCAAGATGGCTGCCATTTGACGCCTTTCGAGGTGGATTCAGGTGATTCGTTGGACCCAAATAAGTGGGTATAGCCGCTAAAATCAATGCTTTACCTGTTTTAGTTTCTGAGATAAATGGGAAGTGCATAATTGCTTCCAACCATCTATTGGTAAATTGTTACAAGTTGACCACAAACAGATAGGCATATCAGTTGAAATGAACTCCGTAATTGCTTTAGTTTCTGAGATGGAGTTAAATATAGGCTTCCCATGGCGGCCATCTTGAAATTCAAGATGGCTGCCATTTGAAGTCTTGATATTCGATTCAGGTGATTCGTTGGCCCCTATTATGTTGGTATAGCCACTAAAAATAACTTTCTAGCTGTTTTAGTTGCTGAGATATTGATGAAAACAGGTGCCAGATGGTGGCCATTTTGGAATTCAAGATGGCTGCCATTTGAAGTCTTGATATTAGATTCAGGTGATTTGTTGGCCCCCATTATGCGGGTATAGCCACTGAAAATAACTGTCTAGCTGTTTTAGTTGCCGACATATTGATGAAAACAGGTGCCAGATGGCGGCCATTTTGAAATTCAAGATGGCGGCCAAGAATGGGCCGTGCAAAATTGCTTCCATCAAATTTCTTGAAGAGGAAGGTCTAAACTATCTGTGTGCCAAAATTCATGCTTTTATCCAGAAGTGCACACTTGGTCTCACATATTGACCTAAGAGCCCCCACTACAGGGAACACTAGATATAGCAGAGAAACTAGCAAATAGTGTACCAACACAGACAACAGTAGACAACGCAGAGACGAAGGACATCAGAAAGCTGAACGACAGGAGGAAAGTACTCAAACCACACAGACAAGATTCACCTCGACATCAAGTGGAGAACACAGAACCCAACAAGACAATACGTAAGATAAGACGAGAGCTGAAGAGAAAGCACCGAAGAAAGTTAGTACAGGAGGTCTTGGAAAACCATAAGGGCCCACAGATCATACACAGGAAACTGCAAGGAGGGAGGCAACTCATGTCCAGCATGACATACACCAATGGAATAGAAATAAGTGACAAACATCAAATCAGCGAAATAGAAATTTGCATAGCTCTCTACACAGTGGTGATCGACCAAATTGAAAAATAGGAGAAGTAGATCAGAGGATGTGCCACCTATCCTACCAGAGGAAGTTAAAGAGGCCCTAATGAAAATGAAAAAGGGGAAGGCCCCTGGATAAGACAAATTAACATCAAATATTCTGGGCCTCCGGGATGAAGAGACCATCACAGTAATTACTGCCCTATTTAACAATATCCTACATGAGAAGGAAATGCCCTCTCATTGGAATGAGTCAAAATCATTCTCATATTGAAGCAAGGAGACAAGAAAGATATACAGAACTACAGTCCAATCAGCTTACTACCTCACCTCTACTAGATTTTACCAGAGTAAATCTTGCCCGCATAGAAAAGCAGCTCGAGGACAACCAACCAAGAGAGCAAGCAGGCTTCAGACGAGGCTTCCGTACTTCCGACAACCTGCATGCACTAAGCCAAGTGATTGAAAAGTCAAAGGAATACCAGTTCGACTTATATGTTTAGGTTTTGTAGACTATGAAAAAGACTTCGACAGACTAGACCACCATTCACTTCTGGCTGCCTTAAAACTGCAACACATCGACGAGAAGTATATACAAATAATTAAAGTAATATACATAGAGCCTACAGCACGAATTCACTTGAATGACACCATCACCGACTCAATCAAAATCCTGAGAGGTGTCAGACAAGGTGACCGGATGTCACCAAAGCTATTCACTGCAGCTCTGGAGGAAGCATGCAGGCATATTGACTGGAGCGACATAGGAATCCAAGTAGACGGAGAATATCTCACACATCTCAGATTCACCGATAATATCCTCATCCTAAACTACACCCCTGAGGAGCTACAGGAAATGATTCATGATCTTGCAGAGGAAAGTAGCAAAGCAGGCCTCAGCAATGAACGTAAATAAAACAAAAGTCACGAAGAGCAACAACAACAAATACTCCAAAGTAGCTGTGCTGAGAAAAGACTTAGAAACAGTAGAACACTATAATATCTAGGGAAGAAGATCACCTTCAACAATGACACCGGCGAGGAAATATATAGAAGAATCCACTTGGTTTGGGCGAAGTTTTGCTCACTCAGCTACATCTTTCGAGACTCCACTCTTTCCATCTCCATCAAGAGGTAGGTATTTGATCAGTGTATCATACCTGTTCTTTAATATGGAGTGGATACTTGTACAACCACCAAACGTTTGGTGAAACGACCTAGGGTGACATAACGGGCTATGGAGAGAATAATGATAGGTGTAAGACAGAAGGACAGGATGTCAAATATAGACCGAAGACATAAATCAGGAGTGCAGGATATAATGTTGACTATCAACTAAAAGAAATGGAGATGGGAAGGACACCTAGCCAGGAGGTATGACAACAGATGGACATACAAAACTACAGTTTGGACTCCTAGACGCCTAACTAGAAAAAGAGGGAGACAAAGCAGAAGATGGAAGGATCATTTAACAGCATAAAATGGCATGTTTGGCAGAGAATAGCTCAAGATAGGACAAAATGGAAAATTGGCGAAGAGGCCTTCCTCCTGCAGTGAAGTGAAGTAGGATAAAGAATAATTATAACTCTTAACCATTAATAGCAGTTTACCGTAGTAAAAAGTTGATTATGCTTAGTGTAATAATATTGGTTAACTACAACAAGTTTATAAATTTAAAAAAGAAAAAAGCATGCACACACACACAAACAACTCACACACACACACACACACGCACACACACACACACATACGCACACGCAAATCATAAAGTGCACATATTTGCATGATTTATACTTACAAAAGTAATGATAATAACGTCTCAATTTTGTTTACCGAACTGAGTAATCGGGAAACACAGTTTTCACACTGAAGTTACTAAACACAGTGTGGTAACACTGTGGAATTGTGAAATACAGTGTGTTCACACTGTTTAATTACGGAAGCACACAGTTTGATCACAATGTGGAATCTAAACACAGTATGTTAACACTGTGGAATTGTGAAAACAGAGTGTGCTTTATACACTGTGGAATTGGTAAACATAGTGGATCGATTATCATAAGTGGCACATCTTTAGTCGGGGCTCTAAAATGACAGAAACTATCAGTAACCGATTGAACCGTTTCGCACCTGTAAACTTTAACTAGCCCGTGGATCGTTGCCATTTGCCACCGAAGATATTCTTAATTTGTCGTTTCATTATTCAATCAATCCCTCTATTACTACTAAATGCACATATTTGCATGATAATACTTACAGATAAATCAAACTCCCCAGTCCATTAAACGCTGCGTGGTCGATGGTAATGATCGGATTATAACTGATATCGCTGTATTATAAAGAGATTGAACAAATACATTTGATTGTGAGCAAGGCTGGTATATATAATTCAGCTAAATTTAATGAAAATAATAACAATACAAATAATAAACAAAATTATAATGATGATAATTATAATGCTTTAACAAAATATTATAATCACAATAACACAAGTAGAAATAATAACGTCTCAATTTTGTTAACGTACTGAGAGATCGTGAAACACAGTTTTCACACTGAATCTATTAAACACAGTGTGGTCACGCTGTGAAATTGTGAAATACAGTATGTTCACACTGTAGAATTGTGAAAACAGAGTGTGTTTACACTGTGAAATTGGTAAACATAGTGGACCAATTATCATCAGTGGCACAACCGTAGTCTGGGATCTAAAATGGCAGAAACTACCAGTAATCGATTAAACCGTTTCGCAACTGTATACTTTAACTAGCCCGTGTATGGTTGCCATTTGACACCGAAGATATTCTTATTGTTTCGTTTCATTATCCAATCAATCCCCTTATTACTACTAAGTGCACATATTTGCATGATACATACTTACAGATATTCCAAACGCCCCAGTCCATTAAACGCTGCGTGATAGATGGTATTTATCGAATTATAGCTGATATTGCTGTATTTATAAAGAGTTTGAGAATAACAATCTAAGCGTTAAATATAAGTCAACAACAAGATCAGTATTAAGGGCAATGGCAAATATCCTCTCATGAGAGACATCTCTTTTGTCTTCATTTTAAGGCACACAAACATATTATATGCTCACTCACTCATGTTTGTTAACAATATTAAAAACATAAAACTAATTTTCAATTTCGAGTCCGAGATTAACTAGTCCGAGCTTCTCCGGGCTACCAGAATACCAAACAGTTAAAGGGGAATTCCACCCCAGAAATGTGATCTATGCTATAAAATGAGGTGAATATGAAGAACCATGATCGAAAATCTGAGCCAAAACGGTAGAGCAATAAAAAAGTTATGACAGGATGAACTTTGCACCGATTCTTAGTGTGGTTCGCAATTGTTATCGATCGTGACGTCACTTGCGAGCTGCAGCCATCTTGACTTCTACATGGAAAATTTACAAAATTTAAATTTTCTTCAAAACAAAGCAATTTTATGAGCTTACAAATTCCAATGCGGTTGGCCCATCGATATTCTTCTATGAATTCGTGAAAACAAGCAGAGAAAATTTATTTTTTAGCAACGAAAATGAGAAATAAGTGTATTTTCATGTACTAAAGCCATGGCGAGTTGCTCGTGAATGATGTTGCCAAAGGCGGCAATTTTCAAACCATCGCTCATTACTACATGATGTTCAAATAGGTATAACTCCCGTGTTTCTTGTCCGATTTTGATCAAATTTTCAACAATTGTTCCTCTTGTTCTGCTTATTCAAATAACGAATGGTTTTATCAGGCCCGGAATACCACACTTAGTCTAGAGATGTGGACTCAAGTGTGGATTAGTTAGTCCAAAGTTATGAACTTAGTCCAGCTTAACTTAATAAGTTGAGTAGAACACAGGCCCTTAGCCAGGATTTTTCAAGGGGGAAGGGAGGGGGGGGGGGGGGGTGCTACTGGTTACGTTGTGTAGTCGGGGGGGGGGGGGGGGTGGTCAGAGATCATTGGTTTAGATGGTCAAGACCAATACAAAGTGGACTCGAGACAGGTAAAAAATGGACCTTTCTGTATTTGGGGGGGGGGGGGGGGGGGGTGCATACGCACACAACGCACCCACTGGCTATTGGGATGGAATACCGGCCACTGTGTTCACGCTGTGGAACTGTGAAAGAATATGTTTGCACTGAGGAATCCAAACAGAGTAAACTGATAGTGTGGAATTGTCAAACACGGTGTGTTCACATTGTCTTCCTTCCGTTAAAGGTACTTACAGGTTGTACAACGAGGAGATACTAATGAACGTATCACTGTGAAGATTGGTAATGAGATTCCTAATAATGCGTCTTTGTAGGGAATAGAAATGGTAACATGTAAAAGTAATCAATTTAATTTTATTTACATCCACATAAAGTAATACGTCAATAATAATACAAAGTTATACATTGCATAACGTATTGTTCACGAAATATATACAAACATATGCGCACTCACTTAAGGCCCAGTCCCATACTGACGATTTTCACGGCGACTCGCACTAGAACGAATCGACTCGATTTAGCCACGATTTAGCAACGAATTGGGAATAATTGTACGGCGATTCAAGACGAATATTCGTTCTTCGTCGTTGTTCGACGAGTCAGTTCGTCCTTCCTTTGTCTTTAACCATTGCGTTAGAAAAATCGTGGCAGACAAAAAGTTCTGGTCCCATGTTGGCGATTTTTACTGCGACTCGCAACGAATTATCATTCGTGGAGAAAATCGGTTGAGTCGTCGCGAGTCGCTGTAGTTCGTTGCGAGTCGTTGTAATTCGTTCTTCGAACCGTTGCAAACCCCCCAAAACATGCTTCAAAACTCTTCAAATTATCATATTTCCCCGAACTATTTTGACATGAAAATTTGCCTACATGTAGAAGAAATATCAGGGAACAATATAGGCTAATAATATTTTTCTCCCAATTTTTATGTACTTTCACATCAAGGGCGATTTCTGAGGTTTGAGATTATCCGACTTTCGTCTGTTCAAACCAGGGCTAATCACATATGTTCTCCTTCAAATATGTCAATGAAAACACCATTTTCATGGAATATCCCATTTTCATGAATAAATTTGCATAAATTATGGAAATTAGGCCTAATTTGCATAGATACAGAGTGTCTCTTTGGATGAATTTTCTTCTTTTCATCCAAGGAATATGTTGAAGTTATTAAAATAGTTGTACCAAAATTGCAGTGAACACCCATATTTTGGGGTCTTAACAAGCCTACTATGGAGTCCTATTGTGTAGCCACGGTTTAAATCGCGTCGTTTTACGTCATTATAGTCGGAAACTTTAGACCTGCTCTCAGAGCCGGGTTAAGTGAAAACCCCCGTCCGTTTTCGACCAAAACGAGGCGAAGTCTTCTGAATAAGAAGATGATTTCTGGAATCGTTCCAGCATAAATCGTAAGTATGTTTGTTTATTGAGTATATTTATTTCATGTAGTTAACGTTTAGTTGTTAGTCTAGTTATGTTTGTGTGTTTTTATCATCTTAATTTAATCCGAACCTCGCGTATGTCACATGGAACTAGGGCATTGTCGCAATAGTTAAAAAAAACCCAGTCCCATGCATGAAATTATACGTCATGCTTAATGAACATTTTACGAGAACCAAGAAATTAGTCTGCTCAATTCCATAGAGAAACCATCCTTTTAACTATATATACCCTCCATTCAACTAGCATGTTCATTTTACTAATGAAATGGTGGATATTCTTTTAAGATTGCCGATCAGATGACCACTCTAGAGAGAATAGTTTGTTTTTATCTAAGAACAGCCCCTTGAAACATAGCGGAATTCGGTAACGCGTTACCGATTTCGGTGTACGTGTTACCGTATAATCATAACAATTATAACAAATGACATGGACATGCTCACTTTTTTTACTCTAAATTTATTAATAGAATCCAATTGATTTTCAGGGCATATTTAAGTAATATAAAAACATGTTCAATAATACAAAATGATGTGTAAAAATATTTATAAGTTATGAACCTCAAAGGGAATAGCACTTTATAACCATTATGAATTCTACTGAGTCGGGGAGAGTGGGAGCGAGAAATTATTTGGAGCAATGTTTTGCGTGATTGTATCCCATTCAAGCATCTTTTTTGCTAAATGGTTTAGCACCGGTATAACAATCCTGAGGTCTTGAGTTCAATTCCCGTCAAAGCTTATTTTCTTTGCTCATTTTCAATCAATTATAAGTAACGCTCCAATAATGTATGTTTGTTTTAATTTGTATCCCTTTTTGGTGTGCCAAGGGAGCAAGCTTTCAAGTGCTACAGAAAGTGTTGAAACTACCAGTACTACAAGGATAGAGACCAAGACCCAAGGTAATTTGTTTAATTTGTGATGAATGCAACATATTTTTTCCATATCTAGTAACTTTAGAGAAGCGCTGGCATTCTAGGTCCAGCTAATACTGCCCTTGAATTACACATTTTGTGTGCACGATAATTGTGCTATATGATACAGTACTTACCACCTATGAGCGCACAAATATGTGGTAGAACTTTGAGATGGATACAAATTATGATTTTTCGCTCCATTCCGCATCAAATTTAGTGATTCATGTACCTCCTCGAATTCGGTCTCCATTCAAGCAGAGTTCAAGTACTGCGCACGCCGAATAGACGGCATATGTTACGTGCGCATGTGGTCGTACTTAGCACTGTGCACATCTACAAGGTTGCCTAGCTGGAATGCTCCCCAGGGAGTGGACAATGTGCACTTTGTGCGCTGAATTGAGTGCAGTATGTATCAGATGTCGGGGGGGAAATGTTGATGTGCTGCAAGTGTCGAAAGATGGAACATGCTCTATCTAAGAAGCCACCATTTTTAAAATTATATTATTTCATTTTAAACCTGCTGTCCTGTCTCATGTTTGAATGTTGAATGAACAGTACCACGTGCACATGATATCGTTTCACTGAAATAGAATACAATTGTCCCCATGTTCTACTGATGCAGGAAACACAGCTTTATATCAAGTGTGGAAAATCAATATGATAATTTCTATGTTTCAATATGTGTTGAAATTATGTGAAGATATATTGTTTTTAATGTCTAATATTTTGTTGCAGATCATGGATCTTCTGGCACACCTTCGCCATCTGGCACACTTACAGGGGTTGGCGGAGGCCAGAGAGGAGTTTGGCAGACCGCAGAAATCCCCTGGAGCACTACGATGATGAGGCATTCAGGTCCAGGTACATGTTTTCCAAAGAAACAACCCTGTTCCTCATCTACATGTAGGATGATGATCTGAGAAGGGACTACGGCAAGAGCTGGTCGTTACCTGTCCATATATACAGGTACGTAATCAATACCAGATTAGATTATAATATTTTGTTTGTTTGTTCCTTTCCAAGTGAGCAATTATATTTCCCAGTAATTCCCCCCGCCCATCACGAGAATAAATTATTTCTAGAGAAACATGCCAAACCTAAGTGACATTGGTTGTGTCAAGGAATAAGACCATGTATGACAAACAGACAAGGTACAATTATGTGATTTTGAACAAGCCACTTTCTATGTACACTTTGCAACCAGAGAGCGAGTCAGTCCAAGAAGTATTAGTTTCAGGAGACTTTACTCTCGGAGAGTAAAGTATCCTGAAACTAATACTTCTTGGACTCTGTATGAGTTAATTCAGTCGCGACTATCATGAACTGATTGAAGTTATTTGAACTATGCTTGTGATCAGATTGAATGGTGAGATGTTGTAACCTTTATTACTATTTAATGTCAAATACCAAATTAATCCAGATTATGATTTCTGTAATTGATCAGAGATGGGAGTTATTTCACCAAATACCATCCATGACATTATTTTGTTTTGCCTTTTCTTTTAAATTATTGATTACTAGGCTCCTTCCAGTAGATGCATGGTGATGAGGCCCAGATACCGCAGTCTTCTGTATGCAGAGGGCTGAAGGCTGTGTCAGAAGCAGTAGCAAGACCAATACACAGATACAATTATTTGTGGCCCTTCACGAAAAGGATCCCTTTTTTAATTTTGCAAACATTTTAATGAAATTTGTTTCATTATTTTCTATTTCCCGTAAACATACTCTTGAACTATATACTTTGGTTATAAAATGGCTGCAAACACATGCTGAAAGACCCCTTATTACTCACAATCAAACGATCATGTGTACAAATTGTCAATATTTAGTCATCAACATCAACGCCTATCTTGTGCATCATCTAACTGTGATATATGTGTCTCACCACTTTGATTTGGAAATGAAATGCGTTTGGTAATCTATGAATGTGCCTGGTGTTTTTTTTGTGCAGTGTATTCAAATGTACGTAAAACATTTTCTCTTAATTTTTGTTAAAGGAGCTGCATGATCTTAGCTAGAGACCTGTGGCCATATTCATAAAACCCCGATAAGCTAGTTGGTTGATCAAATTACGATTTCGATGTCCGCTAGGCTTAACTGGTATTCACAAAAGGCCGTTAGGCTAAATTCGCTATCGTAGTCAAGGCCTGGCCTAGCATGACAACCCATCTGTCTAAATTCCACAAGCATTTGGTATTCCACGACATTGTTAGTCGAAATGCGAACAATTACAACAATAGATCTGCGGTGCCGACTAAATGCATTGAAATCTATTTATGCGGGACGTTCTGAATAGAGCTTTGTTGGACTTACAACAAAGGAGTGAAGTTGAATGACGACCTAACACCCAGCAAATTTTTTCTTATTCACCAAAGCCAGATAGGACAAATTTTAGCGACACTGGACCAAAAATTTAGAGGTACTCTGATGTACCTCTAAATTGCTAGCAAGTAACAATCTGCCCGGTTTTTGTGTGTATATGCGTGTGGCGCGATCGTGAACATGGCAAGAGGAATATTCGAATAAGGGATATTAGAGATTTTTTTATGATAGCGCGATGTTAGTACAAAATAGTTCCCCAAGTAACATACTTTTCCGTGTTTGCCCTAGCATCCTTGTACTTCAGCAATAACATCTTTTATCAGCTTAAATTGCATGTTTTTATCTGGAGAGTAATTTCCCTTTATTTGTCCTTTTTTGTGACATATTAGCTTACTTTTGCAGTTCGGATTGATTTTATGTGATTTCAATTCTGTTTTGATGAATCTATCTATATATAATACTATTTAATGCAATTTCGTTTCTGTTTTCACTCCAATAGTTTCCCTTGTCATGCTATCATATTATAAGCGTGGCGGAGCTTGATCGTAATGAGGAGGGAGATGTATTTGGTTTTACTTCATTGGGGTGGCTATGAAAACATGTGCTTACACGTGATCCCTCCCCCGCCCCGAAAGAAAACATAATTCCTACTCACGCTCATATCTACAGTAACACCCTTACATTTAGGAATTATAGCAAGCTTTTTGTTTTGGACACAAGTTACCGCCCCCCCCACCCGGTTTACCCCAGATAAGACAATTATGTTCTACTACCCCCCCCCCCCCCCCCCCCTTACTGCATCATGTTGTAGAACACATAAGACGCTTTTATGATTGGAACAATAAGGAACGATTCGTTCATTCACACGTTCGAGTAAACAGCGCTTTTATGCGATGTCAAACAAACTTGCAACAGATGGAATGTTACCATGACAGCCACGATGAATAAATTAGATCATCCGAGTTGTTAGCTTGTTATCGGTATGGTTAGCAGTGCTTCTTGAATTACGATTTAGCAACCCGCTACGAAGATTTTAAATGGCTATTGTATTACAGGGCTTAGACGCTCGTTGATTGGTCGATATGGTAAGGGCATAGACAGCGTGCAAAATCTACACACATTACTAAAGACATATCTATGCACGTGTGTGTTGTGCACTGGTTTGTGAAAACAAAGGTGATCACCCAAGCGAGTTGTGTGAGTTCCCCGCTAGTTATCGTCCAAAATGGCATTTTGGCAAGGAGATAAGGCCTAGCTGACAGATAGGCTATTGGGCTTTTATGAATATGGCCACTGGTCCTAGAGTGGAGAGTTTGCAGAATTGCAAGTTGCAACCGTGACATTTGAACTTTGAAGACAAAACAAAAAGTAATTGCTCTAGATTGATAGAAAATTATGATTTCAGATTTTGACTTTGTGTATTTTTTAATTGTGAAATTACTTTGACAGATTCTGTTTCTTTATTTCATAGACATAAATCACATACATTTTTTACTCTAAATGTATTAATAGAATCCAATTGATTTTCAGGGCATATTTAAGTAATATAAATACATGTTCAATAATACAAAATGATGTGTAAAAATATTTATAAGTTATGAACCTCAAAGGGAATAGCACTTTATAACCATTATGAATTCTACTGAGTCGGGGAGAGTGGGAGCGAGAAATTATTTGGAGCAATGTTTTGCGTGATTGTATCCCATTCAAGCATCTTTTCTGCTAAATGGTTTAGCACCGGTATAACAATCCTGAAGTCTTGAGTTCAATTCCCGTCAAAGCTTATTTTTCTTTATACCCTTTCGACGTTTTTTTTGGACGCGGGTGCGTAGCCAGTCATGTTGAGAGTGACCCCCCCGGGGCTGCCACCAACCACCACCGGTTGTTAAACTTTAGGTCGGTCGTCACGTCATGTAGATCGACGTGGGACATGACGATCGAGATTCGCAGTTGCTGTCACCATCCACCACCGGTAAAACTTTACGTCAGTCGTCGCGTCATGAAGATCGACGTGGACATGATCACCGGGATTCGCGGTTGCTCTCACCATCCACCACCGGTTGTTACTTGACATCAGTCGTCGCGTCATGGAGATCGACGTGGGACATGACGACCGAGATTCACGGTTGCTCTCACCATCCACTGGCACCGGCTGAAGTCAGTCGTCGCGTCATGGAGATCGACATGGGACATGACGACCAAGATTCACGGCTGCTGTCACCATTCACCACGGGTTGTTAAACTTTACGTCAGTCGTTCGTCATGGAGATCGACGTGGGGCATGACGACAGAGATTCGTGGTATATTGAAGTTATCATCTATCGTCGGTTGCGAACTTGACGTTGGCTAGGACGACCGATATATTCCCTATTAATAGAAAAAAAGAAGATAAATTAATGCTTATTGTTTGAATCACTTTTTCTTATGGCTTATTGAGTTATGAACGTATGGTAAACTCAATCCACATCTATACATGTACGTATTCCTGGTAGGACGACTCAATCCAAACATAATTTCAAAAACACACACTAACCATATTGTATTAGGCAATGGGTTAAATGATTTGAACTACACGGGGCTTTTATCTGCTTGTGCTAATTGCAGGCCTTATGCCTATGGCATGCTATTCAATATCTGCATTACAGTTTTCACTTGGCGCTAGCGAGTACTTGCATAGTACAAGAAGCAGCCAGTAGCATGGCACTTGTGTCTATGGCTACAGCCACCAGCTCCACCACTTATACCGTTTGTGCTTAGCATACAGAATCACATTGACGTAGTGCGTTATTTTTTCGCTCGGCGGTGCAATTGATTGTTCGAGGGGTGTGAGCGAATTCACTTTGACCCAGTTGACAATGAGTTGTTGATGGTTACGACCGGACGCTAGCAGTAAAGAACAAAGGCACCATGGAGTGTGTGAGGTCATGTGTAACATACAAAATATTTTACACATGACAGTACAGGTATGGCTACAGCTACGCCACAGTAACAGAGTATTGTAGTACGTCACTGTATTTTAGGTGCAGCAGATCTATAATATAAAACGGATCAATACCCAAATAGATACTTTTAAAATTAAAACCCACTTTCTCTTGAGAACTAAAAGTATTTTTTATATCTTTTTATAATGTTTACATTGTTTTAATTGGCGATTATCTTCCATTTACATGCAATATGACACTTACAGAGGCACACAATTATACTAACAAGAAAATGAGTGTATGGGGCAATACTTACCAAATAGGAAGTCGAAGCTCAGCGAAGCTCGAAGCTGTAAGTTTTCTACTTCTTCACAGAATTCATCATTCCTCAGCCATTTCGGGGGATCTCTGGTTGTGTAAATAACTATTCAACCTAGGGTCATTGTGTGTGTCCTTACACAACGCTTTCAAAAGGAATTAAACCAGACAGAATTACAATGAATTGTCAGCGATCAGGCAAACGGAGTTTCTCTAGTAGGTAGGCATCGTCTGCTACGCTGATACTGCGCTCTGATTGGTCAAAACGTGCCTGTTTGATCACATGATGGATTAAGCGCCTTTTGGAATTAAACAATTTTGGATTTAGCGCCTTTTGGAACTAAACAAAATTTTTGATCAAATTTTTTCCATATTTCTGAAAATTATTTTGAGGAGTGAAATGGTTATTTAAATGCACATGACTGATGAGCATTTTATCGTGCAAGAAAATCCAATTTGATGAAAAGTGGATTTAGCGCCTTTTGGAATTAAGCTCTTCATATGTTTATAGTTTAAATTATTCATAACAATTTCCAAGGAATTATTTTTCCATAATTACCAGATCGATAATATGCCGCTTGCACTTAAAACGACACTAATCTTTATAAACTATAATAATGTTTATAACAGTTTCTCATCAAACGTCTGGCCTAAGCACATGCGTGAGGCACATCACCCTAAATCTGGCGCACATTGTGCGTGGAGCCGTTCCCATGGAATTAATATGTCAAAGAAAGTAGTTCCTACTTGTGAAAGTGTACGGCCAATCAACCATAATCTGCTTCAAGTTGTGGATTTTACAAATTCTACATCAACCAATTTATCAGTTGGCATGCTAAGCATGACTTTTCGAACTAAAAACAAAAGCACTTTCGATTTCTTTCATCAATCATAAACTTCATCAACATCATGCGATGTTACTGTGACTAACTGTGCAGAATAACTCCACTCTAAATCCACAAGTAACCATGCAAGTTTATCAAAAATTAATCATCCATTTTCATCATCATACCATCATAAACATAATACAAATGTGTAAGTAACGTACCTCGATCTCCTGACTCAATGAGCTATGGAAGTCATAGTCAATCTCCAAGTACAATCGACCCTGGCCTAGATAACTCGTTTAGCGCACGACCAGGCTAGTTTCTTAACCAGTCGCTCTAACAAATTAAACTACAGTCATGATAAGTCATAATAAGTCTTATAATCATAGTCAGGGGTCGCAGAACTGGGGAGGAGGGGGCTGGGGACTTCATCAGCCCCCCCCCCCCCCTTTTGGCTTTAAAAAAATTACACAAGCATAAAATATCAATCATTTAATAGAATAATGATACTCATTGTGGTGGGAGATGGGTTTGGGCGGGAGGAGTGCATGGTGTTCAATTCCTCAAATGCCCTCTCCCCCCCCCCCCCCCCCCCCTCCTCCCACCTAACCCGGGTGCGACCCCCCCCCCCCCCCACTTTCAAAACTTTTCCACGGCCCCTGATACTGCTGATAGTCATGACATACCGCTTAAATTATTGCGAGTTAAATATAAACTTGATGCCAGGGCGGGCAGGGGGTTATATACGCTACTTAATACTATAATATCCTAGTAATAATATGGACTCACAATTATTTAAGTTTACTAAGTGACTTCAGTAACTATAACTAAATACATACATTTAAACTTCTATATCATACTAATAATAATCATACATTTATAACGCGCACACTTCTGTCCGTGCGGACACTCGTAGCGCACATTGCAAAATTATAACAAAAAACATAGTCATAAAACTGTTTGGGGATACTTTCGGGTACTGATTTTTTTTATTTGTCTCTGACTTTGAATAGATGACACTCTGCCCCGCGGGGCTCTCTTATACCCTATCCACAAAGGGCGATTCGCTTGAATGGCTTTTAAATCCTTTTGTGTAATAAGCTGCATTATCACGTGGAACATCATGACAACTACTGTTCTCTAAAAATCGGCCAACAATAGTTGACAGGTTAGAAAAGCCCAAATGTTAATTCAATCAGGGCAATGCGTTGCCTAGCAACCATTATAGGGCCATTTGCACTGTGTAGTGGACTTTTGCTTCAGAGTGAAGATATTATGCATAGTAAAGCTATATACAGACTGTCCCAGAAAAAACGAAACCGGGTTTCATGGCAGAAATTTTATGTTATGATGAAAAATTTCCTTGATGATATATATATGTCTGAAAACCTATATGTCTCTTCTTTCATTTGATATACAACTCATGGCATATAATTCATGCATGACTGAATTAGAACGATGGAAAGTGGTGTTACCACAATTCCATTTGCAAGCAAAAATTACAAGTTTGGGTGAGGATTTGGGGTGAGTTTTAAGGGTAGTAAACGAACTTATTTTGAAAAAAAAACAAACACTGCATACAAATTCATAATTTTATCTTTTATATGAAACCTCATGATTAAAAAATGAATGATGTATGCCAAAGAACGAGTACAATGAAAACATGCTTGATTCCAGCCCAAATGAGAAACTTTCCTGATTTAGCCTGTTCCCATGTTTTCCCTGATCCCCATGTTTGTGTAAATTCACTCATGCATCAAAGTCCATTGTCAGCTTAGTCAGGAAAGCTGAGGGACTTCTTACTCAACTTTCACTCATTTGGGCAGAAATCAGGCATGTTTTCATTGTACTCGTTCTCTGGCATAAATCATTTATTTTTTTATCATGAGGTGTCATGTAAAAGATACAAATATGAACGTTAATGTGGTGTTTGTTCGTTGTAATAATAAGTACGTTTACATCCCTTAAAACTAACCCACAAAACACACCCAAACCTAAAATGTATCCGTGCAAATGGAATATTGGTAACGCCACTTTCCATTGTTCTAATTCACTTATGCTTGAAGTATGTGCCATAAGTTGTATATCAAATGGAAGAAGAGACACAGAGCTTTTCAGAAATATATATATCATCAAGAAAGTTATTCATTATGACAGAAAATTTCTGCCATGAAACCCGGGTTCGTTTTATCTGGGACACGGTGTATATTGAAATACATTATAATGTTTAGTAAAATTGGTCTGCAGACATCAAATATGCTTGGTTGCTAAGGAAAATGTGTTGCCTAGCAACTGTTGCTATGATGTGTATATTGCAATTGATCCAGGATGGTGTTATGATGAAGAGCAACGCTGTAGATATAAAAATACATTCAAATTGTTCGGAAAAATTGGTCTACATGCATCTTACATGTTGGTTGCTATGGAAAATACGTTGCTTAGCAACCGTTGCTATACTATGTACAGTTTTCTTTGGCTCCACCTCTGGAAATGTTTAGAATGATGTGACATAAATGTGAAACAAATGTTAGGCTTTTATCATCATCTGAGCAATTTTCGCACCGATCGCTTGTACTATAACAGCGGCTAGACAATTGATGTAATTTTATAAATAGTTACCATGGTCACGATACACATTATAAACTGCAAAATGTTCTTACGATGAGCAATGTATTCACAGGTTCACTCTCTCGCATGGAATACATGACTATTTACATGCAACATATTCATTCATCTAAATTATCATGAATATTCTGAAGAATCTGAACCCAAAAGTATTTGTACAACATTGTTTCTGTATGAGTGACCGAATTATATTGGAAATGGGACTTCAGGTGAAATTTCTCTAAGTATTTTTAGCATATTAAGTATTAAAGAAACACAATAGTTACATGTGAGTTTTGTCGATTTAGAGAAAGTTACTATACTGCGCCCAAAAAGTTCCGCAATCAATGTTTGAGCATTAATAACTTTCCAATTACGCTATTACCATTCATAAATGTTTTTATCATCGAATGTGCATCGCATCCAAATGTAGGGCAACGTAAAAAGTGAAATGTTGCGAAATGCACTGATTTTGTCTCAACAGTGCGCCTTCCTTGGCTTGAATGGGGGTGAGATGGGGTTGCTTTTACTTTGCCCTACATTCGGATGTAATGAACATTCCATGATAAAAAATATCCATAGCAAATGTTATATCAATGTAAAGACGAGAATTCATGCTTTCAAATGATGCCACATTTATGAAAGGTAATAACGTAATAGGCATTTAAGCCATGTTAGCATATTAAGCATTAAAGAAACACAATACTTACATGTGAATTTGATCGATTTAGACAAAGTTACTAGATTACTTTAATAGTGTTAGAAAATATATTATACAAATAAATACAAAGTACATGGAGGATAAAAGTGATAGTATACTTACAGCAACGTCAATCCCGACAGGCCATTGAATGCTCCTGGTTGTAGATAGTTGATATTGTTGTTTTGTAGATCCCTATATACATATTTCGGAAAGTAGGTACATATGAAATTAGATTTTAAAAATATTTAATACATGCAAACAGATCAAAGAAAATCGGACATCCCCAGGAATTGAATCGCATACATTCGAGTTAGTAGATCTATTCTTTAACCCGTGATCACACAGCTAACAAAATGGCGATACTTCCGAAAGATCCTTTTCAATATTCGTGCAAGATAGAAATTACATTCAGAAGTAGAATACACATTACAAAATAATGCAAACATAATGTGGTGTTCAGAATGTTTATACTTAATTTGACATTTTAATAATTCTGGCCCCAAGTGGAATTTAAATGAAAACATAAAAAATTATAAATATTGGAATACTGTAGTGACAGTTTGCACATACAGCATAACAGCGGCTAGACAATTGATGTAATTTTATAAATAGTTACCATGGTCACGATAAACATTATGAACTGCAAACTGTTCTTACGATGAGCAAGTAATTCACAGGTCCCCTGTCTCGCATGTAATACATGACAATGTACATGCAACGTATTCATTCATCTAAATTATCATGAATATTCTGAAGAATCTGAACCCAAAAGTAATGGTACAACATTGTTTCTGTATAAGTGCCCGAATTATATTGGAAATGGGACTTCAGGTGAAGTTTCTCTAAGTATTTGAGCATATTAAGCATTAAAGTAACACAATAGTTAAATGTGAGTTTGGTCGATTTAGTCAAAGTTACTATACTGGGCCCAAAAAGTTCCCCAATCAATGTTTGAGCATTAATAACTCTTCAATTACGCTATTACCATTCATAAATGTTTTTATCATCGAATGTGCATTGCAAGCAAAAAAATACTTTTTTTTTCACGAGGGCGATTTTGAAAATTTTGAGGGAGAAAAACGCCCTCATGAAATTATTCACGAGGGCTATTTTGGGGCTCACGGGGGCTCTTTGCCCTGATATCAGGAAGGACTTGCCACAGGCTAGAAAGTAAATATATTTAAAATTTATTCAATAATGATTAAGGCTGAATCGGTTTGGTCTATCACACCGGTTCCCGACAACCCAAAAAATACTTTTTTTTTCACGAGGGCGATTTTGAAAATTTTGAGGGAGAAAAACGCCCTCGTGAAATTATTCACGAGGGCTATTTTGGGGCTCACGGGGGCTATTTGCCCTTTGCCCCCGTGTATTTTTTTGGTTGGTGCATTGCATCCAAATGTAGGGCAAAGTAAAACGTGAAATGTTGCGAAATGCACTGATTTTGTCTCAACGGTGTGCCTTCCCTGGCTTGAATGGGGGTGAGGTGGTCATGCATTAAAGCCACGTTTTAATCTTCAAACAAAAGGAAGGCACAACATCCGTGCATTTTGCAACATTTCATTTTTTACTTTGCCCTACATTCGGATGTAATGAACATTCCATGATAAAAAATATCCATAGCAAACGTTATATCAATGTAAAGACGAGAATTCATGCTTTCAAATGATGCCACATTTATGAAAGGTAATAACGTAATAGGCATTTAAGCCACGTTAGCATATTAAGCATTAAAGAAACACAATAGTTACATGTGAATTTGATCGATTTAGACAAAGTTACTAGATTACTTTAATAGTGTTAGAAAATATATTATACAAATAAATACAAAGTACATGGAGGATAAAAGTGATTGTATACTTACAGATACCACAATCCCGACAGGCCATTGAATGCTCCTGGTTGTAGATAGTTGATATTGTTGTTTTGTAGATCCCTATATACATATTTCGGAAAGTACGAACGTATGCAATTAGATTTTAAGAATATTGAATACATGCAAACGATCAAAGAAAATCGGACATCGCCAGGAATTGAATCGCATACATTCGAGTTTACTAGATCGATGCTTTAACCAGTGATCACAAAGCTATCAACATGGCGATACTTCCAAGAGACCCTTTTCAATATTCGGGCAAGAAAGAAATTACATTTAGAAGTAGAATACACAATACAAAATGGTGCAAACATAATGTGGTGTTCAGAATGTTAATACCTAATTTTAAATTTTAACAATTCTGGCCCCAAGTGGAATTTATATGAACAAATACAAATTATAAGTATTGGAATACTGTAGTGACAGTTTGCACATACAGCATAATAGCGGCTAGACAAATGATTTAATTTCATAAATAGTTACCTTGGTCACGATAAACATTATGAACTGCAAAATGTTCTTACGATGAGCAATGTATTCACAGGTCCCCTGTCTCGCATGGAATACATGCCTGTGTACATGCAACGTATTTATTCATCTAAATTATCATGAATATTCTGAAGAATCTGAACCCAAAAGTAATGGTACAACATTGTTTCTGTATAAGTGCCCGAATTATATTTGAAATGGGACTTCAGGTGAAGTTTCTCTAAGTATTTGAGCATATTAAGCATTAAAGTAACACAATAGTTAAATGTGAGTTTGGTCGATTTAGTCAAAGTTACTATACTGGGCCCAAAAAGTTCCTCAATCAATGTTTGAGCATTAATAACTTTTCAATTACGCTATTACCATTCATAAATGTTTTTATCATCGAATGTGCATTGCATCCAAATGTAGGGCAACGTAAAACGTGAAATGTTGCGAAATGCACTGATTTTGTCTCAACGGTGTGCCCTCCTTGGCTTGAATGGGGGTGAGGTGGTCATGCATTAAAGCCACGTTTTAATCTTCAAACAAAAGGAAGGCACAACAACCGTGCATTTTGCAACATTTCATTTTTTACTTTGCCCTACATTCGGATGTAATGAACATTCCATGATAAAAAATATCCATAGCAAACGTTATATCAATGTAAAGACGAGTATTCACGCTTTCAAATGATGCCACATTTATGAAAGGTAATAACGTAATAGGCATTTAAGCCACGTTAGCATATTAAGCATTAAAGGAACACAATACCTACATGTGAGTTTGGTCGACAAAGTTACTATATTACTTTAATAGCGTTAGAAAATATATTATACAAATAAATACAAAGTACATGGAGGATAAAAGTGATTGTATACTTACAGATACCACAATCTCGACAGGCCATTGAATGCTCCTGCTTGTAGATTGGTGATATTGTTGTTTTGTGGATACCTATATACATATTTCGGAAAGTAGGTACATATGAAATTAGATTTTAAAAATATTTAATACATGCAAACAGATCAAAGAAAATCGGACATCCCCAGGAATTGAATCGCATACATTCGAGTTAGTAGATCTATCCTTTAACCCGTGATCACACAGCTAACAAAATGGCGATACTTCCGAAAGATCCTTTTCAATATTCGTGCAAGATAGAAATTACATTCAGAAGTAGAATACACATTACAAAATAATGCAAACATAATGTGGTGTTCAGAATGTTTATACTTAATTTGACATTTTAATAATTCTGGCCCCAAGTGGAATTTAAATGAAAACATAAAAAATTATAAATATTGGAATACTGTAGTGACAGTTTGCACATACAGCATAACAGCGGCTAGACAATTGATGTAATTTTATAAATAGTTACCATGGTCACGATAAACATTATGAACTGCAAACTGTTCTTACGATGAGCAAGTAATTCACAGGTCCCCTGTCTCGCATGTAATACATGACAATGTACATGCAACGTATTCATTCATCTAAATTATCATGAATATTCTGAAGAATCTGAACCCAAAAGTAATGGTACAACATTGTTTCTGTATAAGTGCCCGAATTATATTGGAAATGGGACTTCAGGTGAAGTTTCTCTAAGTATTTGAGCATATTAAGCATTAAAGTAACACACTAGTTAAATGTGAGTTTGGTCGATTTAGTCAAAGTTACTATACTGGGCCCAAAAAGTTCCCCAATCAATGTTTGAGCATTAATAACTCTTCAATTACGCTATTACCATTCATAAATGTTTTTATCATCGAATGTGCATTGCATCCAAATGTAGGGCAAAGTAAAACGTGAAATGTTGCGAAATGCACTGATTTTGTCTCAACGGTGTGCCTTCCCTGGCTTGAATGGGGGTGAGGTGGTCATGCATTAAAGCCACGTTTTAATCTTCAAACAAAAGGAAGGCACAACATCCGTGCATTTTGCAACATTTCATTTTTTACTTTGCCCTACATTCGGATGTAATGAACATTCCATGATAAAAAATATCCATAGCAAACGTTATATCAATGTAAAGACGAGAATTCATGCTTTCAAATGATGCCACATTTATGAAAGGTAATAACGTAATAGGCATTTAAGCCACGTTAGCATATTAAGCATTAAAGAAACACAATAGTTACATGTGAATTTGATCGATTTAGACAAAGTTACTAGATTACTTTAATAGTGTTAGAAAATATATTATACAAATAAATACAAAGTACATGGAGGATAAAAGTGATTGTATACTTACAGCCTCCCCAATCCCGACATGCCATTGAATGCTCCTGGTTGTAGATAGGTGATATTGTTGTTTTGTAGATACCTATATAATTGTTTTGGAAAGTACGAACGTATGCAATTAGATTTTAAGAATATTGAATACATGCAAACGATCAAAGAAAATCGGACATCGCCAGGAATTGAACCGCATACATTCGAGGTACTAGATCGATGCTTTAACCAGTGATCACACAGCTAACAAAATGGCGATACTTCCAAGAGACCCTTTTCAATATTCGGGCAAGATAGAAATTACATTTAGAAGTACAATACACAATACAAAATGGTGCAAACATAATGTGGTGTTCAGAATGTTAATACCTAATTTTACATTTTAACAATTCTGTCCCCAAGTGGAATTTATATGAAAAAATACAAATTATAAATATTGGAATACTGTAGTGACAGTTTGCACATACAGCATAACAGCGACTAGACAATTGATTTAATTTTATAAATAGTTACCATGGTCACGATAAACATTATGAACTGCAAAATGTTCTTACGATGAGCAAGTAATTCACAGGTCCCCTGTCTCGCATGTAATACATGACAATGTACATGCAACGTATTCATTCATCTAAATTATCATGAATATTCTGAAGAATCTGAACCCAAAAGTAATGGTACAACATTGTTTCTGTATAAGTGCCCGAATTATATTGGAAATGGGACTTCAGGTGAAGTTTCTCTATTAAGTATTTGAGCATATTAAGCATTAAAGTAACACAATAGTTAAATGTGAGTTTGGTCGATTTAGTCAAAGTTACTATACTGGGCCCAAAAAGTTCCGCAATCAATGTTTGAGCATTAATAACTTTTCAATTACGCTATTACCATTCATAAATGTTTTTATCATCGAATGTGCATTGCATCCAAATGTAGGGCAACCTAAAACGTGAAATGTTGTGAAATGCACCGATTTTGTCTCAACGGTGTGCCTTCGTTGGCTTGAATGGGGGTGAGGTGGTCAGCATTAAAGCCACGTTTTAATCTTCAAACAAAAGGAAGGCACGAAATCCGTGCATTTTGCAACATTTCATTTTTTACTTTGCCCTACATTCGGATGTAATGAACATTCCATGATAACAAATATCCATAGCAAATGTTATATCAATGTAAAGACGAGAATTCATGCTTTCAAATGATGCCACATTTATGAAAGGTAATAACGTAACAGGCATTTAAGCCACGTTAGCATATTAAGCATTAAAGAAACACAATAGTTACATGTGAATTTGATCGATTTAGACAAAGTTACTAAATTACTTTAATAGTGTTAGAAAATAAATTATACAAATAAATACAAAGTACATGGAGGATAAAAGTGATTGTATACTTACAGCTCCATCAATTCAGACATTCCATTGAATACTCCTAGTTGAAGAGAGCTGATAATGTTGTTTTGTAGATACCTATATAATTGTTTTGGAAAGTACGAACGTATCCAATTAGATTTTAAGAATATTTGTTTGCAACATTTCATTTTTTACTTTGCCCTACATTTGGATGTAATGAACATTCCATGATAAAAAATATCCATAGTAAATGTTATATCAATGTAAAGACGAGAATTCATGCTTTCAAATGATGCCACATTTATGAAAGGTAATAACGTAACAGGCATTTAAGCCACGTTAGCATATTAAGCATTAAAGAAACACAATAGTTACATGTGAAATTGATCGATTTAGACAAAGTTACTAGATTACTTTAATAGTTTTAGAAAATATATTATACAAATAAATACAAAGTACATGGAGGATAAAAGTGATTGTATACTTACAGCCTCCCCAATCCCGACAGGCCATTGAATGCTCCTGGTTGTAGATAGGTGATATTGTTGTTTTGTAGATACCTATATAATTGTTTTGGAAAGTACGAACGTATGCAATTAGATTTTAAGAATATTTTTTTTTGTTTTGTAATAGTATTTTATTTTCTCTCAAACAAATTTACAACGTAAATTTACAATACAAATCATTCATATAAGTACAACAAACTAATTGTGTACAGCATTACATATACATATACAATCTGTTCTTATACATATTATAATGATAATCATAGTGTTTGAGAAAAAAAGAGATCTATAGTAAAACAGAGAAACAATAGCGAACTAACAGAAGAAAGATAAAAAGAAAAAGAAAAAAAAGGGGGGGGGGGGGGGAGGCGGTAGTAAGAACTCTGTACATGGTGTCTCTGTGTCATACCCTAGTCAGAGAGTGTGTTCCATTTTCTATAATGAATTTGCAATGTTCCTCTCTGTTCAGCTATCTTTCTTTCTTCCTCTTTATTTTTCAATAATGTATCTTTAATATCTTTTATAGTTGGAGGATAATCTTTCGTTCTACTATTAACAAATATCATACTTTTTATCAACAATATAACATGATTTAATAATTGATCTTTTCCTACATTACTAACCTTGATTCCTACATGGACCCCTTTCCAATCTATATTTATTAATTCTTCTAAATCAAACTCGTTACCGCAGTCTACCCAGATCATTCTTACTTTTTCACAAGAGTAAAACAAATGTTCATATGTTTCCTGCATTTTATGACAAAAAGAGCATAAATTACTATCCCCCATATGAAAAGTAAACATGTGTTTCTTTGTATAAATAAGATTGTATAGTAATTTAAATTGAAATTCCCTTAGTGAACTATTAAGCGTGGATTTTCGGGAGCGTACAAAAATATTTTCATTATCTTTTCCAAAGACATTATATAAATGTTCTATGTTGCGAACTGCAAAAGACTTCTGTAATCTTAAATTTAACAAATGATCATATATATATTTTGAAGTTATATCACACAATGAATAATCTTTTCCACTCAATCGAAACTCCAAATTCAGTGCAGTATCTTCCATCACATTATAATCTCTACTTAACAATTGTTTCCATATAAATGGTATATTTTCAAAAATCTGTTTCACTATGTCAATTTCTGACCTATCTAATCCTAGTCTCATAAATTCCTTGACAGATTTTATTCTTCCTTTGCTATCGACTATATGATGTATTTTATAAACATTTTTCAAAAATAATGTTTCATTATCATAAATTTGTCCATTAATTCGAATATATCTATTATTAAAAACAATTTGATTCCTGCTTCCAGTTTCTTTTAACAAAAAATCTTTTGAACCTATCCAAGCTTCTAACATTTCCCTGTAAAAACCCGGAAGTGACAAATTCAATAAATCAAATGAAACATTACAAAAGAAAACCAACAAACCTCCTGCTTGTCTAGTCAAGAATTTAAAAACTCTTTTCCATCCCATCATTGATTCCCCCTCAAAAAGTCTCTTAATCCACATTATTCTCTGTGTCCGAATAAATAATTGAAAATCAATCATTTTTAGACCCCCTTTTTCGTAATTCAAAAAAGTAACTTCCCGTTTAATTTTATCTTTTCCATGCCACAAAAAATCAAATGTTAATCTATTCAAATCTTCTATTACACCTTGCGGAATTGGAGTGAGTGAAGATACAAATATTAATTTAGAAATCACAAACGTCTTTATCAATTGAATTTTTCCCATCAGGGTCAAGTCCCGCTGTTTCCACCATATTAATAAATGTTTAATTTTACTTAAAATTTCTTTATAATTCATTCTTTCTCGAACTTCAGGGTCCATAGAAAAATATACACCTAATATTTTAATCATCCCAACTTTTGTACCAAAAGGAGTTACAATTTCTTTTCCATGAAGAGGGCCTAATAACAAAACATATGTTTTGTCTCGATTAATTTGTAATCCCGATATTATAGCAAAAGTTTCAAATTTTTCATTTAATTTTATCAACGAATCTTTATCTTTTACAAAAAGCGTCATATCGTCTGCGTATAATACTTGTTTAATATGTGCATTTCCCAAAATAAACCCTGAAATTTCATTGTCGGTCCTAATCGAGCGTGCTAAAGTTTCTATACATAATATAAATAAATAGGGTGATAAGGGGTCTCCCTGCCTTACCCCTTTCATAATATTAAAATAACCAGTCGATACATTGCCGTTAAATACACAACTCTGAGCGCCCTTGTAGAGTGTACGAACCCATTTACAAAATGAAGTCCCAAAACCAAACGTCTTTAACACATTTTGCAAAAAATCATGAGAAACAGTATCAAAAGCCTTTTTAAAGTCAATGGCTAATAAAAACCCTGGTATATTATTTGTTTTAGTATAGAAAATCATATCGTCTATCAATCTTATAGCCTCACCGATATTTCTCCCTTTTAAATATCCTACCTGATCTATACTAATAAGTTCCCCTAATACTTTTTTAATCCGAACAGACAATATCTTAGCTAAAATTTTGTAATCTACATTTAATAATGATATAGGCCTGTAATTTGTTATTTGTAAGGGGTCTTTATCTTCCTTTTGAATCAATATTATAATAGCTTGTTTTTGTGAAGAAGATAATTCTTCTTTAACAAATGCTTCATTTAAAGCCCTTACCACAATATCACAAATAACAGGCCAAAATAATTCATAAAACTCTACACTAAGACCATCGTTTCCGGGTGACTTATTACCTTTCATTTCTTTTAAAACCGCTATACATTCCCCTTGAGTTATATTACCTTCACAAATTTCCTTTGATTCTAAACCTAATTTTGGCAAACCTTTAAAAAATAAACTTTCATTAAATAATTCTACATCAACAACAAATTTGGAATATAATCCAGCATAAAACCTTTGTATTTCCCGAATAATAATATCCATATCAAAACTTATTTTTCCTCCATCTACTAATAATTTACTTATAATTGTCTTCTTTTTATTTGCTTCCATTAGTTGCACAAAATATTTAGTATTTTGTTCCCCTCTCTCATAAAATGATGCTCGAGATCGAACTTTCAAACCCTCATTAATATATTCATAACATTTTTTTAACTCCATTCTTTTATTTTCCAACAAATCAACCTTTTCCTTTTCTACCTTTTCTATCAATTCTTTTTCAATTACACTTATATCATTTTCAAGATTTTGAACTTTTTCTTTCCTTTTTCTAGATTTTTCTTTAGAAAATTTCCTAATAAAATTGCTAATTTTCATTTTCAAAAAATCCCAATACACTCTTACATCTTTAATTTCTTTTTCATATATATTTCTTAATCTCCCTATTTCCACTTCCATCTGTCTAATAAATTCCCCATCTCCACATAAACTATTATTGAACTTCCAGTAACTACCTTTACCTTTAATTGAAAAATTAGGCAAATTATAAAATTGTAACTGAACAGCAAAATGATCTGGTGCAATTGATGGTATTATATTACATTTTAAGACAATTTGTTCTAAGCTATATGAAATAAAAAAATAATCTAAACGACTTTGGACAAAGGGGTTAATTTGTTTAAACGTATATTGTTTTTTTAAACCATTTTTCCCCCGCCAAATATCTAATAAAGTCCATTTATCCTTATAATTATCAAAGTGTTTAAGAAATATCGACTGTACCTCTTTTGTATTACTTCCCAAATAATCTAAATCAACATTATAAATCATATTAAAATCCCCTCCCATAATTATTGGGTTACCATTGCCATTTATTGTATCCAAACTGTTATCAATACTATTCAAAAACTCAATCTGCTCCATTGATTTCCCTCTTACTGGAAAATACGCGTTTATTAATATTAATCTTAATCCCTGAATAATACAGTCTAAAATAATAAATCTCCCTGCATTATCATTGCGCACTTGAAGAACCTGGATATCTAATTTAGAATCTATCAATACCGCCACCCCTCTACTGTGATTTGTCCCATGGCTATAATAAATTGTTCCATCCCACAAAGAACCCCATACATCTTCAACATCATTAGTGCTGTAAGTCTCCTGCAAAAAAGCTACTTCTACTCGTTTATCTCGTAACCAAGATAAAATACCACCCCTTTTTGTTCTTTCCCTTATTCCCTTAACATTCAAGGATACAAAATTACAATTAAACGATATATTATCAAAGTCCGTCATTATATATCAATATCAATACATATAAACTTTATCATCATTCCTATTTAAATATAACCTGAGTAATGAGAAGGGGACACACACTTCTTTAGAGTAACCCTCATAAGTCTGACTGTTACCACAAAAATATGAAAAAAGAGGAACTACCGCCATACCCCTTGGAAAAGAAATTAAAAAAGTTAAACAGTCACAAGAATAACAATACATAGAAGAAAAAAGAAGAACAAAACAAATAAATCGAATCGAACCACCAAGTGCGAAAAAAGAATAATAATAAACTACCGTCCGAATGAGCCGCCACCCATCCCCTTCACTACACAAAAATAAGAATAAACAATAGACAAAACACGTCACTACTGAATTTTGCCTTTCTTTAACATCCTTCAGTCTTGACCGAGATCAGACTGCACCAATCTATAGGGGCTTATAATAGGTAGCCAAACCCCAAATGCCTCGGGATTGCGAGGGTAATCACTGCATTTCCAGCTAGAAGGAACCCTTTCGTCAAGCACTGAACCCTTTTCTCCATCACTTCGCATTCATTATACTCCAAACAAAAGTATTTACCAATTCCATGTATTTCTTTTAAAATAACTCATACGAATCGCTTTTGTTTCAATACCCCCTTATATCGGAAGCCCAAAACACTATCTAAAAAGAAATCTACTTTTGCTTTTTTTTAAGCATTCTATTAAAACAAAAACCGGAAAGGAATCAAAAAGAAAAAAACCCCTCAATCCTGAATAACCAATAACAGACATGATGTCTCAACAAGTAGACAACCTTCTACGACTGTAAACAAAATTACATAATCAAGAGAGAAACCAAATACATTGTCTCATAAAAAAAAAAAAAAAAACAAACAAACAATGACGTGTTTACACTTGATAATACTTCATATCCCCTTGTATGAGACTTCTATCCGGCGTTCAATTACCCGCCGACTTTAACCATTTCCATTAGATTTCCCGCCTTTTACACAAAATCAAAAAGAAATTCCTTGTCTCTTCAAGCATTCAATGACAATATTCCATTTAAGGGATTTTATAAGTACGACCCTCTATCCCATTTTGTGAGAGCATTAAATGACATTCAATTACTCTCGTATACCCTCTGTTACATCTATATAAATAAAAACAACTTTACAATACATTGGACTTTCGAATAGTCTCATAGAAAGAAGTACAAAACACTCGCTATTCTTGTATTACATCACTTATAAGAATGTCAAAACTCCAATGTGACAACAACAATTCAGACTCAAGTAATACATTTTTTCAAAAAATCAAAAAGAAACAATGAACAAAAGTTTCTCCTTTTTCTTCTTTTTCCTTCATTTTTTTCCCTTTTTCAATTACAAAAACCCTTTCCGAAATCCCTCAATTCTGGCCTAGTAGCAAACTGGCTTGACATGTGTCAAAAAACACCAACAATTAAAACGGCTACTCCACACTTCTAATACCTCTCTAAAAAAAATAAGCATGACTAAGCCAGCTCTTTCATCAATTTCGAAACCCTTTTTAGAGATCACTCAGTCATGACGTGGTGTCACTAGATTGGCTTTTCAAACATTCAATAAAAGGATTCCCCTAAAGAGACTTCATCAGATAATAGACCGCCTCCGCAATGCATGCAAACAATACGCGTATGACGTAATACTCCCCGCTGGCAAGCCCAACAATGGCAACTAGGTCCGGCAAGCTAGATTACCCTGAGCTTGCCGGACCCAGTCACCACTGTCAAGCCCGCCAACGGGGACCCCGACGTCAACGCATACCACCTACACACACTGCAGAAGCGGTCTATTGACTTGTTTAAGTACCGTTCTTTATCCCATTTAAAAAAAAACAATTTACAATACATTAAGATGCTGAACCGTCTCACTATAAACCGTCACGATAAACATTATGAACTGCAAAATGTTCTTACGATGAGCAAGTAATTCACAGGTCCCCTGTCTCGCATGTAATCAAACTTAACGCGACAAGACATGACAGGTGTTAAGTTACGTTACTCTAACTCCAGAACCAAGAATTTAGGGGGAATTTAGCCCGCTTACCGGCCGGGAGGAAAATTGAAAACCACATTAGGGAGGATTAAGGGGGATTTGATTTGGTTCGCTCGCTAGTGATAAAATAATTCGCTTTACAGTCTGAACAATAGACTAGCATTGCAAAGTTTAATTAGACTATGAATAACAATTTAGTGGCTTATCAGCCGATCCCCCTCAACTTGAGATGGATGTTTGGAAACCCTATACCGCTTCCTGCCTCTCTGGGATGGTATTGACTTTTATTTAGAAATTATATCTTTGTTTGTTATTGAACCTCGTTTTGCCTGGATACTGATTTGGGCAAAACATGTTTGTTTGATAAATATGGCCGGTATAGCGTGGAAATCTATTGGAGAAGTTTAGGAGATTTTTGTAGATTCATTCGTTCATGGTTGTTTGTTCGGAAAGCATGTCGATCTATGTTGATTAGAGAAAAAATATCTACAATGGACTTCGATTGCTGAATGTTAGTTTTTAATTGCAGTTTCAGTGACAGATATGGTTCGCGTGTGACGGGATTTGTTTCAATTACGCTTGGAGGGAGGTTGATCACGGTTTCATACACATATTGGCATATTATATAAATTGAACTTTGACTATAGCTGCAACCGTCCCGAGTTGTGTGATAACGATTTATATTATTGCCAGATCATAGCGGCAATTACGTCGGTCTTTCTGGCCCCGTAAAACATTATTTCGTCACCCCTACGCGCTACAAGATGCCAAAGGCCAGACAGAAGACGAGCTCGAGGAGAGGTGCGCCGGCTAGCGCCACGACGTCATCTCGGTCAGCCTCTCGACGTCCTACTCGACCACGCCGACATAATGTCGATACGTCAGAGTTGCCCGCTGGACTGGATCCTGGACCAACGGCCAAAGATACACAGCCAGTCATTCCCAGTGAGTTGTCATGGCCTATCATACCTTCCAGTATCAATATTGAGCATGATATGGTGGTACCTCCCCCTTCCTTCCCATTATTGTCGGCGGACACGACCCCGTCTGCAGCTGCCCATGTAGATACCGCGCTTTGCGGCGTAGGAGGCGAGGCGGGTGGCCGTTACACACCAGCAATGAGCTGCGTGTGCGATGAGTTAGGGGCGGATGTAGCGGGGAATACTAAGGAGAAAATTTGGCGGGGGGAATATGTTGAACTGGGGATACTGGTCAGGAAAGATGCTGGGCGGGGTGATGATTCGCCCACATTCAGCTTGGCTCCAACCGGGGGATCTTTGCTGCTGCGACCGCAGAATAAAATTCCGCAGATTGGAGAGATCGAGAAATGGACTTCGGCGTTCATGATTTATGCATCCATCTTGTTGGAGCGTCACCCGACGCGCGCTAGGGAGCTGCTAAAATACATGGATATCATCAGGTCCATAACTCGGTTTGGGGGGTTTAATTGGAGGTCGTACGACGTTCAATTTCGCCTGCGGCAAGCGCGGCAACCACATCGGTCATGGGCCGTTATTGATACGGAGTTGTGGTTGACAGTCGCCGCCGTCAGTCCCACTGCAGCCACTTCGCTAGATTATATGCAGCCCTTTCGGGCTAATTACGAGCGGCCAGCGGCACGCGGAGCTAGGGGCCCAGCAGGGCCGAGGTACCCGGGTACACATGCCAATAGCTACCGCGGCGATAAGACAGCGCTGCACTGCTTCGCCTTTAACGGAGGTGGGTGTACCCGCTTCAGCTGCCAGTACCCCCACAAGTGCGCGCGATGTGGAGCCATTTCACACGGTGCCAGTACATGCAAGTTGGATGCCGGTAAGCGCGCCGGCGGAAATGGTACAAATTAATAGGGAGTTGGCTCCAACCCCTATAAAGCTAGAAAAGATAGTCCATCCGGCGGATTTTGAGCTCCTCGGGGTATTTGTATTGGAGATAAATATTATTATTAGTATTCACATGTGCTTAGTTGCAATCGTAGCTTCAAGAAGCGCTCACATGCGAAAAGTTGACACTTCGCCAGTTGCAGTCCCGCCTAGGGTTGTTTTTGAATTTTATTTTATTGTAGTATTTAAATTTTGTTGGGTCTTATCTAGGGAATTTAATATTTTATTTAGTATTCACATGTGCTTATGTATGTAATGATACACACCGTCAGTAACCCAGTTTACCATCAAATATTACCCTCCCCCCCCCCCCCCCCCCCCCACCCCACCCATCATTATTTGGATCAGACGCTTGCCTGGGTTTCGTTTTTTGTTTATGTGTCGTTGCAGGTAATATCGCTCGGTCTGGGTTGAGGGCTCGAGGGATTCGCGTGTCTGCTCGGGGGATTATGTCCGGCGGCTCGGACTTGGACACTTAGCAAACACGTGAGACGATTACTGTCTCACAACGAACTCATTATTATATTTCGTTATATTTCGTGAGAGTCGCATGGTTTATACCAGTACAATCCATAATATTTGGCCCGCTTCAGACGCCAATTTGGCTTGAGTTATTCGATAGGTAGCCATTATAAACTGGTCATTAATTTCCTGATGTGCAGGTGGCAACGGACTATCAGGTAGTAACACTTTTGTTTTGTGGCGGCGGAATGGCGGTCTCGCCTTTCCGTTTGGCGAAATTGGCATTTTTTGCCACAACACAAATTATGTTTTGTTAATTTTAAAATAATACACGCACGAAATTGTTATTTCGTTAAGCTTTTGTGCCACTTGAGAATAAGGGGTTTAATTGAAATTATGATTGATATATAATACGCATGCAATCCCGCTCCTCTCAAATGTTGTTCATTAATGTTCTGTTGGCTATACGCTCGTCTGCCAAGGTCATGTGTCCCGCCAGCGATTGACCTTGCACCCTAACCCCTTTTTTGCGACGTATACGCCTAGTCTGTTATAATTCATGTTCGTTGAATTATTTTGCAGTACATATGTTGCTGGTGGGAGCACATGTATTCACCTTTTATTTTCCCGCCTTTGGGTGGAGGATATGAGAGTTTAATAGCGGCCAGTGTCATGCTAGAAATATTTTAGTTTATAAATTTATGATGGCCCGGGCCCCCCGTTTTCTCAGGTGGTAGCTCCTAATAAACACTTGATAATTCATGTAAATAATTTAAGTGTTTTAAGTTAGAATTATACTTTATTTGACTTAATATGTTAAACGCTAATGAGTGCGTGATGTAATTGTACTTTTGTTTCAATTTATTGTTGAAATTTCGGACATGCTTTTCGAAATTAAAACCATGGAATACCGCAAATTTGGTTGTTTGTTGTAGTTTATCTGTGTCTGGATTAGAGTAATCAAACTTAACGCGACAAGACATGACAGGTGTTAAGTTACGTTACTCTAACTCCAGAACCAAGAATTTAGGGGGAATTTAGCCCGCTTACCGGCCGGGAGGAAAATTGAAAACCACATTAGGGAGGATTAAGGGGGATTTGATTTGGTTCGCTCGCTAGTGATAAAATAATTCGCTTTACAGTCTGAACAATAGACTAGCATTGCAAAGTTTAATTAGACTATGAATAACAATTTAGTGGCTTATCAGCCGATCCCCCTCAACTTGAGATGGATGTTTGGAAACCCTATACCGCTTCCTGCCTCTCTGGGATGGTATTGACTTTTATTTAGAAATTATATCTTTGTTTGTTATTGAACCTCGTTTTGCCTGGATACTGATTTGGGCAAAACATGTTTGTTTGATAAATATGGCCGGTATAGCGTGGAAATCTATTGGAGAAGTTTAGGAGATTTTTGTAGATTCATTCGTTCATGGTTGTTTGTTCGGAAAGCATGTCGATCTATGTTGATTAGAGAAAAAATATCCACCACCAACCCCAACCACCACAAACTATGGGGTGATGAGATAATTTGTTGGATTTATATTGCCTGAAGCTTGCTTGATCGCACGCCGCGCGTGGGTCGCAGGGGAATTTTGGTCCTTTTTCTTTCACCTTACATTATTTGTTGATTTGGAATAAGATAATATTCTTTTCTTTAAACAAGGTGTTTTTGGAATAGGATTTTTCGCCCCTGCCAGGCGAAATTGGCATTTTTTGCCACAACACAAATTATGTTTTGTTAATTTTAAAATAATACACGCACGAAATTGTTATTTCGTTAAGCTTTTGTGCCACTTGAGAATAAGGGGTTTAATTGAAATTATGATTGATATATAATACGCATGCAATCCCGCTCCTCTCAAATGTTGTTCATTAATGTTCTGTTGGCTATACGCTCGTCTGCCAAGGTCATGTGTCCCGCCAGCGATTGACCTTGCACCCTAACCCCTTTTTTGCGACGTATACGCCTAGTCTGTTATAATTCATGTTCGTTGAATTATTTTGCAGTACATATGTTGCTGGTGGGAGCACATGTATTCACCTTTTATTTTCCCGCCTTTGGGTGGAGGATATGAGAGTTTAATAGCGGCCAGTGTCATGCTAGAAATATTTTAGTTTATAAATTTATGATGGCCCGGGCCCCCCGTTTTCTCAGGTGGTAGCTCCTAATAAACACTTGATAATTCATGTAAATAATTTAAGTGTTTTAAGTTAGAATTATACTTTATTTGACTTAATATGTTAAACGCTAATGAGTGCGTGATGTAATTGTACTTTTGTTTCAATTTATTGTTGAAATTTCGGACATGCTTTTCGAAATTAAAACCATGGAATACCGCAAATTTGGTTGTTTGTTGTAGTTTATCTGTGTCTGGATTAGAGTAATACATGACAATGTACATGCAACGTATTCATTCATCTAAATTATCATGAATATTCTGAAGAATCTGAACCCAAAAGTAATGGTACAACATTGTTTCTGTATAAGTGCCCGAATTATATTGGAAATGGGACTTCAGGTGAAGTTTCTCTATTAAGTATTTGAGCATATTAAGCATTAAAGTAACACAATATTGAATACATGCAAACGATCAAAGAATACATGCAAACGATCAAAGAAAATCGGACATCGCCAGGAATTGAACCGCATACATTCGAGGTACTAGATCGATGCTTTAACCAGTGATCACACAGCTAACAAAATGGCGATACTTCCAAGAGACCCTTTTCAATATTCGGGCAAGATAGAAATTACATTTAGAAGTAGAATACACAATACAAAATGGTGCAAACATAATGTGGTGTTCAGAATGTTAATACCTAATTTTACATTTTAACAATTCTGCCCCCAAGTGGAATTTATATGAAAAAATACAAATTATAAATATTGGAATACTGTAGTGACAGTTTGCACATACAGCATAACAGCGACTAGACAATTGATTTAATTTTTATAAATAGTTACCATGGTCACGATAAACATTATGAACTGCAAAATGTTCTTACGATGAGCAAGTAATTCACAGGTCCCCTGTCTCGCATGTAATACATGACAATGTACATGCAACGTATTCATTCATCTAAATTATCATGAATATTCTGAAGAATCTGAACCCAAAAGTAATGGTACAACATTGTTTCTGTATAAGTGCCCGAATTATATTGGAAATGGGACTTCAGGTGAAGTTTCTCTATTAAGTATTTGAGCATATTAAGCATTAAAGTAACACAATAGTTAAATGTGAGTTTGGTCGATTTAGTCAAAGTTACTATACTGGTCCCAAAAAGTTCCGCAATCAATGTTTGAGCATTAATAACTTTTCAATTACGCTATTACCATTCATAAATGTTTTTATCATCGAATGTGCATTGCATCCAAATGTAGGGCAACGTAAAACGTGAAATGTTGTGAAATGCACCGATTTTGTCTCAACGGTGTGCCTTCGTTGGCTTGAATGGGGGTGAGGTGGTCAGCATTAAAGCCACGTTTTAATCTTCAAACAAAAGGAAGGCACAAAATCCGTGCATTTTGCAACATTTCATTTTTTACTTTGCCCTACATTCGGATGTAATGAACATTCCATGATAACAAATATCCATAGCAAATGTTATATCAATGTAAAGACGAGAATTCATGCTTTCAAATGATGCCACATTTATGAAAGGTAATAACGTAACAGGCATTTAAGCCACGTTAGCATATTAAGCATTAAAGAAACACAATAGTTACATGTGAATTTGATCGATTTAGACAAAGTTACTAGATTACTTTAATAGTGTTAGAAAATATATTATACAAATAAATACAAAGTACATGGAGGATAAAAGTGATTGTATACTTACAGCTCCCCCAATCCCGACAGGCCATTGAATGATCCTGGTTGTAGATAGGTGATATTGTTGTTTTGTAGATTCCTATATACATGTTTCGGAAAGTACGAACGTATGCAATTAGATTTTAAGAATATTGAATACATGCAAACGATCAAAGAAAATCGGACATCGCCAGGAATTGAACCGCATACATTCGAGGTACTAGATCGATGCTTTAACCAGTGATCACACAGCTAACAAAATGGCGATACTTCCAAGAGACCCTTTTCAATATTCGGGCAAGATAGAAATTACATTTAGAAGTAGAATACACAATACAAAATGGTGCAAACATAATGTGGTGTTCAGAATGTTAATACCTAATTTTACATTTTAACAATTCTGCCCCCAAGTGGAATTTATATGAAAAAATACAAATTATAAATATTGGAATACTGTAGTGACAGTTTGCACATACAGCATAACAGCGACTAGACAATTGATTTAATTTTTATAAATAGTTACCATGGTCACGATAAACATTATGAACTGCAAAATGTTCTTACGATGAGCAAGTAATTCACAGGTCCCCTGTCTCGCATGTAATACATGACAATGTACATGCAACGTATTCATTCATCTAAATTATCATGAATATTCTGAAGAATCTGAACCCAAAAGTAATGGTACAACATTGTTTCTGTATAAGTGCCCGAATTATATTGGAAATGGGACTTCAGGTGAAGTTTCTCTATTAAGTATTTGAGCATATTAAGCATTAAAGTAACACAATAGTTAAATGTGAGTTTGGTCGATTTAGTCAAAGTTACTATACTGGTCCCAAAAAGTTCCGCAATCAATGTTTGAGCATTAATAACTTTTCAATTACGCTATTACCATTCATAAATGTTTTTATCATCGAATGTGCATTGCATCCAAATGTAGGGCAACGTAAAACGTGAAATGTTGTGAAATGCACCGATTTTGTCTCAACGGTGTGCCTTCGTTGGCTTGAATGGGGGTGAGGTGGTCAGCATTAAAGCCACGTTTTAATCTTCAAACAAAAGGAAGGCACAAAATCCGTGCATTTTGCAACATTTCATTTTTTACTTTGCCCTACATTCGGATGTAATGAACATTCCATGATAACAAATATCCATAGCAAATGTTATATCAATGTAAAGACGAGAATTCATGCTTTCAAATGATGCCACATTTATGAAAGGTAATAACGTAACAGGCATTTAAGCCACGTTAGCATATTAAGCATTAAAGAAACACAATAGTTACATGTGAATTTGATCGATTTAGACAAAGTTACTAGATTACTTTAATAGTGTTAGAAAATATATTATACAAATAAATACAAAGTACATGGAGGATAAAAGTGATTGTATACTTACAGCTCCATCAATTCAGACATTCCATTGAATACTCCTAGTTGAAGAGAGCTGATAATGTTGTTTTGTAGATACCTATATAATTGTTTTGGAAAGTACGAACGTATGCAATTAGATTTTAAGAATATTTTTTTGCAACATTTCATTTTTTACTTTGCCCTACATTCGGATGTAATGAACATTCCATGATAACAAATATCCATAGCAAATGTTATATCAATGTAAAGACGAGAATTCATGCTTTCAAATGATGCCACATTTATGAAAGGTAATAACGTAACAGGCATTTAAGCCACGTTAGCATATTAAGCATTAAAGAAACACAATAGTTACATGTGAATTTGATCGATTTAGACAAAGTTACTAGATTACTTTAATAGTGTTAGAAAATATATTATACAAATAAATACAAAGTACATGGAGGATAAAAGTGATTGTATACTTAAAACATAATGTGGTGTTCAGAATGTTTATACTTAATTTGAGATTTTAATAATTCTGGCCCAAAGTGGAATTTATATGAAGAAAAAAAAAAAATTATAAGTATTGGAATACTGAAGTGACAGTATGCACACACAGCATAACAGCGGCTAGATAATTGATGTAATTTTATAAATTGTTACCATGGTCACGATAAACATTAACTGCAAAATGTTCTTACGATGAGCATTGTATATACAGGTCCCCTCTCTTGCATGGAATACATGACTATACATGCAACATATTCATTCGTCTAAATTATCATCAATATTCTGAAGAATCTGAACCCAAAAGTAATTGTACAACATTGTTTCAGTATAAGTGTCCAAATTATATTGGAAATGGGACTTCAGGTGGAGTTTCTCTAATTATTTTTAGCATATTAAGTATTAAAGAAACGGAATAGTTACATGTGAGTTTGGTCGATTTAGGCAAAGTTTCTAGATTCCTTTAATAGCGTTAGAACATATGAAGAGCTTAGTTCTAAAAGGTGCTAAATCTACTTTCCATAAAAAGTGAGTTAACGATATCAGCGCATCAATAAGCAACGTAGCTTTCTAGAAATCCAAATTTTAGGAGGAGTAATTCAATAAAAATCAAAATATGGAACGTTAAATTGTCATATTTCCATAG
>JBAMJV010009617.1:10000-37500 GCA_037951105.1 Echinarachnius parma
TGTTTTTTCGAATTTCCCTTTCGTTAAAAATATATTTACGATTGAAGTGTTCGGATTTTACTTATCCACTGGAGAGTCATAACTGTGTTCAAAGTCAGTCCAATGAGTGTAAGCGAATATCACTTTGTATTTTCGCTCATTACTCGGCCATATAACATCCATTTAACGCGAACTATTGACACATTACACAGTGGACATATTATCATATCACAACAATACACATGTTATAATAATAATAATAAATAATTTATAGAAACTATGTTTATATGTTTATATTATCAACCATTCATCGCATTTTGCACATATCAACAAAGTTACTAGATCCCTGTAACAAGGTATACGAGGACCACTAGAGTTCTAAGTAAGTTTTGTGGATTTGGACAATGTTTATACTAGATCCCTTTAAAATAATTTTATTGCAATATGTACAACGGACTCAATAATATTTTTAAAACTCAGGCAAAGTTGTAAAATGTTATGTTAAAATGTGTTTTCTATTTGTTGGTGCTCTTCTACCATGACTACGAAACGCTATAAATATAGTACATCAGTTATGAGGTGAGCTATATACAGGGTGGCCCCCCAAAAACGGAACGGGGCACTTCCCAAAATATAGTAACAAAATGATTATGTCCATCCGGATAGGGTATCTTTTCCAATGCAAAACGATACCAAGAACAGTAATTTTGGTCGTGTAGTTTTTGTTTTAGGGCGCTCTGAGTGACATCATGTCAGGTTCCCATTTTTGTCAATTTTTACCAAATCAGTGCCTGATAAATCGCACTTACTGCCCGTCATAGCATCGAACAACGAGCAATACGCGCGCCATTGTTAGTGTGCATTCAGCTGTGTGCCAAGAGAATGGGAATGGTTGTTCGATGCTATGGTGGGCAGGAAGTGCGATTTATCAGGCACTGTCTTGGTAAAAGTTGAAAAAATGGGAACCTGACATGACTCAGAGCGCCCTAAAACAAAAACTACACGACTAAAATGACTGTTCTTGGTATCATTTTTCATTTGGATAGACACCCTATCCGGTGGACATAATGATTGTGTTACAATATTTTGGGAAGTGCTCCGTTCCGGTTTTTTGGGGCAACCCTGTATATCTATAGGCAACATGTTTAAGACCATTATGCTATTATTTCTCCCCGACTGCTGCGCTTAGCCGAGAGAGGGCGCAGTCCGAAATATCACACTGCCACTGACAGCTCGACGTCCCTATGGACTTGTATTATTACCTTGGTCGTTATTGGTACAGTTCAAACCCTCACAATTATATTGCGCACCATCTCAACTCCCCCGGGAGCATACTAGAAAATCCTAAATCCTGAACAAAAAAATCAAGACGAATACAATCGACAAGAAACCAAAGCTATATGATGAGCAGGATAAAAGGTAAGTTTATATTGTAATTAAAGGGATCTAGTATAGTATCATTTTCCAAATCCACAACACAAATCTAGACGTTCTCTCATACCGTGTTGTATTTGTATTTAGAAGCATGGAACAAGTTTTGGTTTTTCAAATCTCCCTTTTGTTGAAAAGAAATTTACGACAGAAGTGTTCGGATGTTTAACTATCCACTGGATAGTCATAACTGTACAAAGTCAGTGCAATGAGTTAACCCTAATAGGGCCGGGGGGGGGGGGGCCATAATGGCCCCCCCTCCGCGATTTTTTTTTATTGCTCCAAAACGCTGTAAGATGACGCGCCGCTGCTCCGTGACATTTTTCTTTCGGATCTTGCGCACATTTTAAAACAAAAATTTTGAAAATCGGACATACCGTTACAAAGTCACGTGACCTTTTGTCTATGCATGTCAGCCCGAAAATCGCTCAATATCGTGATTTGTGTACAAAACATATGGAAATATCAATTTTCGTAAAATGAGGTTTATCATTGGTTATTCAGTGTTGTTTACATTTATATGTTGTTTTGGGGGTTCAAAATACTTAAATTATAGTTAGAAATAAAATAAACAACAACAAAAATAAAATACATAAGTTTAAAAAAACAAAGAAATACATAAGAAATTATCAAAACAATAGAAAACATAAGGAAGAACCTGGCTCTTTCTAATTTTTTTGTCGTATTATTATTCCACATGCTCTAAAGAATATATGTAGTGAAAACCAGAGTTTAATTATGAATAATATATGATTTATGGGTAAAAATATGAATTTCATGACTTATTTGCATAAATTACCATAAATATGCAAATTAATGAATTTTTCAAATTTAAAAAAAATTACCATTGTATTCTATACACTTCACTTATCATGCGTGCACATTTTCACGGCGATCGGCCGCTCTGCGGCCGAGATCTTAAGGGGGGGGGGGGGGCCATAATGGCCCCCCCCCCCCCCCCCCCGGCCTGCTGAAGACCTCAAATAGCCCGGCCCTTTTAGGGTTAAGGAATATCACTTTGCATTTTTGCCTATTACTCGACCATTAAACATCCATTTAACATGAAATCTTCACACAATACTCAAATAACAAAACTACATAATTATTTTACCAACCAATCATTACTTTCTGCACATGCCAACAAAGTTACTAGATCCATTTAAACTTGCAGAATTGTTTCATTGGCCTGTCACCACAACATCCTAATAAAGCCACAATATTTCAATTTTCTTATCTGCATGGTTATTTCTAAATTCTCCAAAATGTTAACTCCGGTGGAATGCAACTTGTTTTATAGGAAGAAACAATAGTCATATATCCGGTAACGATATAGAAACTGATTGACAAAGTCAGCTATTTTTTCAATGTTCACAGCTTTACATTTAGCGACTTTATAATAAGAGTGTTGTGGCAACCGGTCACACATATTTTACAATTGACATTATTTGGCAAATAATTAATAAAGTACACAATCATGGTGTTTTGAAATCATCACATTTTCAGATTAGCAAAGATTATGTTGATGAAAGCTATATAGGTATATGATGAAAGTAATTCTATATTATGCACAAATATGTTAGTTAGTATTATCCATGTTAAATTTCAACGAAAATATTAAATAATGTAATAATAATCAACACTTTCCTTGTAATAGTAGCTTAATCAATAACTGATTAATCTTTTTTCTTCTTTTTTTTTCACTATTCCCGAGACAATTTCACGAAGTAAAGTAAATTGACGTTCTGCGCATCATTGACAAACTAATGTTAAAATAACGTATTAATTATGATGATTGTTTTTATTATCTAAGGAATGTTTTTGTTTTATTGTCTATGTAATCTATGCAAAATACAAGGCATCACCTTGCAATCTAGACTTTTAGATTTACATTGTGTCAGCATAGCATGTGCACAGACCACGAACCGAATAACTTTCTAAAATTCCCACTGAGAGTAGTATTGTAAATTAAAATCCACAGATGGCGCTCTTTGAAAAAAGCGCAATGGTTGCTTTGCCTTTGATCATATTGGTCACGATGAAGATTACGCTCATAAAATTTGTCTGTATATTGAAAAAAAAACAATGAGCCGGGGGAGGGGATGAAGGGGATGGGTAAGTGCCAGCGGCGTAAATTGGTCGGACTGATGGGGGCGGGGGGGGGGGGGGGGGTACGTTCCCCTTGTCCCTCGTAGCTACGTCACTGACAAGTGTCACTCATTGAAGGACCGTTATGTGCTCTCTTGCATAATTTTCTAAATGTTTATCTGTTTTTAAACACTAATTTATGGTTATTGATAGTACTAGTAGGATTATGATTCAAGTGGCACGGCTTCTTAAGTAGACTATTTGTATGTTATTGCCTTTTGGTCTAAAGTTAGTTCGTCCAATAATGTGGAACCTCGTTATTTTGCTGGTCCATCATCTTTGTATACATGTTTTTACATGATATAACAAGGTAAATTTCACGGTCCCAATGTATACTCGTCTAGGCTAATCCTATTTTGTCTACGCACAGTTTTTCTACAGGTATGAAACAAACTTGGGCTATGACCAAATTTTGCCTAATTTAGTATTCCTCCTAATACCACATTACCGGGTAATACACATTTTGTCTCTTGCCATTAATCCTTGTTCAATTCTGACTATGTGAACGTTTAGTGGTGTGGCAAAATAGGTAGAGCGCTCGCTTTCCAATCATGAGATCCCGAGTTCGAACCCTGTGTATGCCCACTGCGTTTGTACTTCAACAAGACAATACTCCAATATTGCTGCTCTCTACCCAGGAGTATAAATGGGGTCCCTTTTATGTGAAGGATCTTTTCAATGCCCATGAGCCGCTTGGAAGGAATGCTCCCCAGGGAGTGGAGATGGTGCACACAATGTGTGCGGGCTGGAATTATTTCCTACAACCGGGATAAGATTGAGTGTAAACCGCTTAGAAATGATATTGTATCATATTAGGCGCTATGTAAACATGATAACTCGATCTAAACTATATATTAGAAGAAAACAAACACAATATCGCATTCATGTGGCGAGAAGACTAATGAGCACACATACAATACAACATAAAAAATATCGCATGCATGTGGCTAGAAGACAAATTAGCACACATTTATACAAAATAAATGTTAATTTGAATCAGATCTAATCAATAGTAATTAGACCTGTGAGTGACTATATGGGCAAACAGCGTTTTGACTGGATGATGTCATATCTTAGATTTAGACGGATTGACTGTTAGCCAAGTGGCAAGAACACTTCAGCCCACTTCAGACAGACAGCCCATCACAAGAGGATCAACTGTTGAGATAAGCTCCAGCGACAAAGCACCTCATTGTCATTCAAACAAAATCATAGCTCTTGAAATTGGCACTGTCTTGTGAAATGACAAAATGACATTCCCTTTGACATCCACTTTCTCGCTCGCCCGCACCCCCCCCCCCCTCCCCGACCCATCCCCCCTCCCCGCCCCATCCCCTGTTAATTTGCCTGTCGTTGTTTTTTATGAAGTGAAGGGTAACTATAATTTGAATTAAATTTAAATTAACAATTCAAGCCATGGAGCTCTTAGATCTTCCTGAGGTGTAATTCCCACTCATGCAAGACAACTTATTATAGGTATGCTCAAAGTCTAATAAAGTGGAACATCTGTTGTCAGCTAGTGTAACTAAGGATATCTCCTTGGTGTAACTTCTACTGTCGATGTTATAGAGTGGCCTCACAAAATGGCGGTGCCTCAACATAACACCACCAGACCACGCACACTCAACATGGTTATTAATTTTAGTCATTATTTTCCTATTAATTGAGCTTTCCACGAGGTAGAGATATTTCCCTCGCATTTGACCCGAGGGACGGTGTTTTTTTTTCCAAAGAATGTTCCCTTATCATTCCTATTGTTCTTTTGGAAATTATTGGGGGCACGTGCCCCCCCCCCCCCCCCCATGCCCCCGTCGCTATGCCACTGTATTATACAATTGCGGGCTTTCTTTAACTCTTCCAAACTAGCGTCTCTTGCGCTTTTTTTCTTTTTTTTTACAACGAAAGCTAGAAAACTCTTCTTGTTTATATCTTCACTTTGGGGTCATCTCTTCAGACATTCCTGGGTCCCCCTAAGTTGTTGTTCATCAGCTCTGGAAGCATGGAAGGGTTGGTATGGGGGGGGGGGGGGGTGGGTGGGGGTGTTCTGCTTTACTGATTGATTGAAGGGTTGAACTCGGTACTAAGCGACACGATGTTTATCTAAACAGTCTTGAGTGAAGACCACCCACCGTTTGTACACGGTGTCTGAACTCTGAAGTTGTATACAATCATATAAACGACTTCGTGGGGATTGTACATGCTCAAAAGTGGGTATGTCAATTATCAATCGGTACTCTCGGGCTGTCAAAACTCAAGAATTATCGTGATACGTTAGCCCCATTTAATCGATTTTTCCGATTATATTGCTTTCATTTTTCAATTTGTATGGAGCACTTTCCTAAATATATTGAGAAATTATTAGTATTCTGATTATGGGAAATGGAAAATTCGAAGAAAAACATAATAAATAAACAAAACATATAGGGAAACTGACGAGAATTATAAAATATTTACAAATAAATCTTTGGAAAGAAGATGGAACACTGTGGAAACAGTTAAATGTTATTAAGTTATATTATATGACTTAGTAAAATGTGAGTCATTGATTGGCTCAACACAGTCACGTGATTGCAATACTATTTTGTTATTACACGGTAGAGCCCACTATTCACCGCATGGCGCGCGCTGCAAGAGATTGTATTATGACGCCACAATGATAGAGAGCGGGGTTCTATTATGACATCACAATGACTTGTCAACATATTACTTCGAAAAGCCACATTTTCTAATCGAGCTCAGAGAGGCTGAAAGTATGACTTTTGTCATATTATAACAGATGTTAACTTTGTTGTCGGGCAAGAACATTCTGTGATATTCCCTCGTTGTAAGTTGTCAAAAACAGCGTCTAGATATCGAATAGCACAACCATAACGCGTGCGTGGAAATAAATAAAATCGGGATAAAATCCAATGTATGACCCGTCATCATTTAGAACTGAAGTGCATCATGCGACAAACTATAAATATGTTATATATGCTAAATTGAAAGGCAAGTTTAACAATTTGTACAAGTCTTTCAAAGATATTACTATGGGTCCAAAAACCATCGCAGTTCTCGAGTTTTGCTTATATCACTTGTTTAATTCACAAATAACTGTTGATGCTGGGTTTACAACTTTATTATCTTACTATTGTGACACAATGTTTTAATTTTCTTTTAACCGTTCATCCTTATTTCGATGTGGGTACATGAAGGATTATGGAAAGTCATCGGACGGTTTGAATGAAATTATAATTATATGAAAATGCAAACTATTCGAAAGCAACCAACTTATTACAAAGCCTACCGCTGCGTGTACTTTCATACTCAATATGTTTTGTATATTTCAATTTCATATCCAACTTCGTTTTGCTTATATAGTTATACAATGAAAAATAAAATTACCACATTCTTTGGCTCTTCAGTCTCTACAGGCATCTTCCACTAAGGGTCATCACCCTTATCATAGTAGACTGTTCCAAATCACATCCACGTGCATTAAGTTCTACCAATTCAGAAACTAAAATGTGTAACCAGTTATACATTCGTTCCTTGATTTGAAGGGGGTGACACTATCTAGCTGGACTCTTCTATCATTAGGATGTCGTTAGCTCTTTCAGATAATAAGTTTTTTGTTTTTTGTCTTCATTTTTTTTAAAGTGGCATTATTTCATGTTGTGATTTTACGGTATAATTTTTGGTGAAATGGAATTTCGTATCATTTAAAAAAACTTATTTCGTTCTCTTTTGTTAACAAATTAAATAACATCACTGACTAAAACCATGATGCGTAAAAGATTATACGTTCGACAACTATGCCTTAGCAAAAGTCATCATAACGCCATATATTGCATGCAAGTTAAGAAGAACCGAAAAAGATGTAAAATGCTCATCTCAAACGAATACAATTTAACTAGGGCTAGATTAGGGTAAATTAATTTTTTTTTCAAATTAAAAATGATGCGCAAAAACTACTCATATTTTACGATGCATGATTTTCATAATACACCGTGACATGTATTGGTTTTTCATGAAAGTTATATGAAACCATACAGTTTTACATGTATCTGTTTCCACCTTCTAGCGGCCAAGTCCCGAATAGAGAGAGAGAGAGAGAGGAAACAAAAATAACCACCTACTGTGCTAGTGAAGACCGAAGAACCAATTACAAGTTATGTACCCTCGTCCTTGGCTTATGTTGATCCTAGTAAAATTCACATCAGACCGTTATACAACACTCTATGGTCTCAGACATCCAGACCAGAGCGCGTTGATATAGAGTACCTGCATAGAGAACTACGCCAGCTTCGGCCTAAGTATGCCAATGAGGGGCATGTCATCCACTGATGCAGAAGAAACTGGATACATGCTTTGCCGACAAAAATGACAGCGTGGATCCGCCATGCTACCATTCATAGAACAATGGAATTCCTTTTGACCTTACGATCAGTAAGCCTGTCACCTAATCCTTAATCATGAGGAATGTCGAACAAACGAACATGAGAGGCTAAGCAACATCGAGGAGTGGTAAGATGGCCGATCGACGGCGTCAACCCGTCAAAGAGATGCAAAGAGAACAACATATCCACATTAATTGAGATCAGTGGTTGTGATCCTAATTTGAGGAGTCCGACTATTCACGTCGATATGACTCTGATTTCAATAAATTGTTTTGTATCGTCTTACTAAAAAGTTTTCTAAAATTAATTTGTAGGAAAATCATGTTGCACGAAGAGTTTGTGATCACAACAAAATTGTTAAATAATTATATTGGAGGAAATAGCTTTCCTTAGCGTTATAATCGTCAGTGGTGATTATTAACTATATATTATGAATTATTATAATTATATATTTATATCTTTATATTATTATCATTATTACTACTACTCATACTACTATTCGTATTTGAATGTAACAATAACATAACATTGAACAATTATGACAATAAATAATGTCAACTTTTGTCATTCGTTGCTCATATAACTGCCGTATATATACATGCATATTAAAAGATTTCTTCAGCCTAATTGCATCAAAGGAACAGAAAATTGGAAGTGTAGGAAGAGGGAAAAACAATTTCACATGCGGGTTATACTCCCTTAAAATATTTCAGAAGAAGAGGCGACTAGTGACAGAAAGACAGACAGACATAATCTGACATGGTCCGACCAACTCTCCATTCCGGCTGCTGAACGATGCCTACCAGTTTGGTCCTTCATTTGTTTTGTATGTGTGTGGAACACAGCGAAGTTCTTCAAATCCTAATCTTGATAAGTTCTCACCGGGGAGAATTAACAGGCACCACGATGGGGTAAATGGGAGTTAACAGCCGAGTCGATTGGGGCAAATGAGATACCCCGTGAGCCTAATGAAGTGATGGGTCTCACCTCTCCGACATCATGCGTCTTTTGTTTGAACAAGCAGCGGGCCCGCCGTGACAACCAATAGGCTTGTCACAGCGAACAAACTCAATAGCACGTCACAGCGAGACGTCACCACGCTATATACCTGCACTCCACCCCTTTGAAAGGCATCATCATTCTTATCCCAATCCCTCGCCCCCCCCCCCCCCCCCATCCCTATTTCTATCCCTCACTCTCTTTCCTCAAATCATGTATCATTATTTTGGTCAAACGATATTGATGTTTTCTAGCAATAATAAACTAACACAATATAATGTGCAGCCCCCTTATTGTATATTTTGCTTCGTGTTTAATTATGTACATAAATTCACCGTTTCAAATGGCAAAACTGCATCTTACACTCTCTCTCTTCCCTCTTCCATCCCACCCTGTACACTTACCCCCCCCCCCCCCCCCCCCCCCCCATCTCTCCCACTATCCTTTTTTTTTCCATCGGTCGACCAATAGCTGCCAATCATCGGGCACCTTCTTGTCATGTCAGTTCCAAGGAGTGATTATCCGCACTGGAATAATGGAAATTACGAACTAAGCCCTCCCTACATTCCCAAAGCACCCTTGGATCCTATATGGGACAGTGAGAGGGGTGATGGTGAGGGGGAGAAGGGGGGGGGGGGGTGGGTAACATGAGGAATGGGGGGAGTGTGAAGGGGCGGGGTGAGAGAAAGCGATAGAGAGAATGTGAGAGAGACGGGCAGAGAGAACAAGAATAAACAGATAACATTATTAGTAAACAATATAAAAGCGACCTAGAAAGGAGAAAGTAAATGCGAACTAGAAAGGAGAAGAGAAGAGAAAGGGAAATGGAAAGTTGAACCACGAAATGGATTGGTAAAGTTGGTAGGGGGTGAGACAGTTCAGTGGATAAGACGGAATATTGTGATGAGGAGAAGAAGGAAGGCGGGGTATAACTTGTAGTACGAAGCTCCTTGCATGGCCTGGCTCGTTTCTTGCTTGATTGACAGCTGCCCGGGGAGGACCACCAGCGTCATTCTCTATTATCATCGTCGTCATCTCCAGCGAGTGAGTGAGGTATGGGGTCATACCAGCGCGTGCCCCTCTCATCCCGTCCGTAAAGTGGTCAAGACAGTTCCCATCGTTCTACCCACGGTTCTCTACCAGCACCACTTTAGTCTAGTGAGTCTGTTTGAGGCGGTCCAAGTACGACCAAGAAGACGGCATCGGAAGTAACTATTTTCTTTAATCCTGTCATACTACACTTGGTTGTGGATTGAAATACTTGTATCTGTGACTCGACTCGTCATAATTCACTGTCGTCGCGTGTGAATGAACATCTTTAATTTCTCTTTCTCATTCTCCGCATTTTTCTGATAGTTGACTCTGGGTTGAGAATAATGAAGGACTCGGTGAATTGTGATCCGCTCAGGACTTGTGCAGGTGCGAAAGAATTTCGCGATCGCGAAGACATCGGCGTAAAATCACCTCACCGAAGTCACCCAGAACACAAGAAGACTTCGTTTTCCATTTTGGACATTCTGGGGACGTCGAGAAGCGAAATCAGTCGTCGTCGGAATATTAAAGCCTCGCTCTCATTTTCCGCGTCAGACGCCTCGTCTTTGGATCCGAATGAAGGACATCGTTTTCCACATGGAGCTCACAGATTTCCTCACCATCATCGTCTGTATCGGCATCAACAGAGCCATCATCATCAGCATGATCAGCAACCCCGCCGTTGCTCGTACGATCAACATCGACGTCGTGTGAGTACTAGCGGGCAGGAAAGTTTGAAGATTCATCGTGATCATAAAGACCTTTACGATCTCCATAAAGAAATCAAGCAAGAAGTTTTAGTAGACACGAAATCAGAACTAGTATTGGATGTGGCAGATGAAATTTGTGGCGGTGGCCATGGAGGCGGTGGAGGTGGTTGTGAGGTCGAGATCGTGAATAAAACTCTTAAATCTGGAGCAAATTTCCGAAACAACAATTATTTGTCACATCGGCTAATTACCAGTCCAGATAGGCTTCATCATCACCGTCATCAGCACAACGATGACGACAATGACAGCGATAACGAAGTTGCATATCATCGGGATAATGAGGTCGTACGCGTAACACATTACTCAAACTCTGATGCGTGTACAAAAGAACTGTCCGTGACCGACATGGAAGACGAAGACGAGCCAGAGAACGATCGGTCTACTACTACGAGTAACCAGAATGTGCATACGCCACATATTATCGACCAGGGTAAGTTACTGGCTCCATTCAGATAACTTTGTCACCATAAAAATGCCAATGAAAATGATGATGATGATGATGACGATGACGATGACGATGATGATGATGATGATGATGATGATGATGATGATGATGATGATGATGATGAATGATGATAACGATGATTCTGCTGCTTGCTGATGATGATGATTATGATGGTAATGACGATGATGACGATGATGATGATGATGATAATGATGAAGATGATGATGGTGACGATGACGATGATGTGGACGATGAGGAGGGGGGAAAATAATGATGCCGATGGTGATGATGATGATGATGATGATGATGATGATGATGATGATGATGATGACGACGATAATGATGATATAATAATATTTTAGAAAAGAATATTTATGATGGATAAAATATATTCAAATTAGTAATATTTAAACCATAATTTTGTATAATAATCTTGTTCCTATTAGTTATTTCATCATGGAATAGTGGAAATTCAAATTCGAAATTATAACATGCAGTCATGAGAATAATATTTAAACAATATGTTTATTAAACATGACTTGCTTTAAAGGGATAGTACAGTTTTGGTCAAACTGAATGTAACCCTAACTTGCACCATATCATAACAAACTATAGTTGTAATTCCATTATGCCTGAAAGGTAGAAAATCTTACAAACGGCTAAGTTCAATAGATGATCCCTGCGTCATTTAAATATCAAGAAAGATGATATTGAATCAATCATCATCATCAATCTAAAATAACTGAAATTTTGTTCAGGACTTGTCCACGATTATCTATACATGTTTATCTCACATAGCATTCTTTAAATTAGATTCAACTTGAAAATTCGATCGATCCCAAAGCAAAATAATAAGCACGATAATAAGATAAAACATCAAACAAACGTGGTTTTCATTTCATGAATTTATTTTAATGAATCTCTGCATCGCGTAGAAACAGATGCGATGCATGGGACAACTTATAGTCGACCATGACCGTTTTCCTCTTTCCTCATGTTCCTCAGTTAGGTAATGGCATGTCATTCCAAGATTATCATTCTTCAAACTTTTCATATTACAACCAATAAGTCTAATTGGTCACGTCTGCATATCTACTTTTTATGAATTCCAATTGCAAGTTCATCCGTTTATTATTTTTCTGCTTCGCCGAAGTTGTGCGTGCGTGCGTGTGTACTGTATTCTTCGAAAAATGAACAAGTTGCATCCAATTTCGCCTCTGAACAAGCAAGTTGATGTTAATTGCCCTGACACGACCCTTACATCCCGAACAAGTCCCACGCTGTGAGGGCTAGGGCCGAACCACATGGGCGCTCCAAGATGGCGACCAGGGGCGTATCAGGGATTAGCTAATCCGTGGGTCATAGAAGGGGGTGGGATTTTACATGAGGGCGGAGCCCACGGCCATTACTAGAAGTTGTGAAATGTTTGTCACTATAATATAATATATTTTATAAGTTCTTCACAAGGAGGTGGGGCAGTTAGATGGAAAATAATTCCCCAAGGGCAGGGGTAGTGAAGTGGGGGGGGGGGGGGGGGGGGGGGGGGGGGGGAGGTTCCAAAAGGGAAGCATTAACCCTTGTCCTCTTCCCTACCTTAGCTACGCCGCAAATGGCGTCCAAACGTCTTATCGTAGAGGCTAGAGCTACTTCCAGTTCATACAAACTCTATCTTCTTCTCTATCAAAGTTATAACAGATCACCTCATTATAAACTTGCAGTTATAGAAAATAAGATAATAAATAAGATACAGTCCCTCCCCCCCCCCCCCCCCCCCCCCCCCCCCCCATTCTCCACCAAATAGTTTGGCATTTATGCTGAGCACGAGTCAGATTTAAATTAAAAAGGGACATTTCTTGTTATCATGTGTGTAGTATAAGCTATGTTATTATCATCATTTTATAATCATGATAATCGGGAATCGTGTGGGTTGTTCGTAAGAGTTATTTGAAACCGGGTTCCGAACAATTGAGTATCAGCGTAAACTTAGATATATTATAGAAATGGGAAGGAAATGAATCATCATGTTAAAAATGTTGAACATATTTATATTAATGGATCGTTGAGGCAAAAAACCATCTTCGTTTTTTCGTATATTTACTATTATAGTAATTTACATAATTATTCTCTCATTTATTTCGTTTGGGTGTTATCAAATTGATGTCAGAAACAACAACTACAACTGCAACTACAACTATTTGTTCCCCTTTGACACAGGTATCGACCACAAGTTGGGATACAACGACGACGACGACGACGACGACTTGCAGAGCAAATCACCATCATCATCGTTGTCACCACATCAGGCTTTCAGCATCAGCAGCGGCGGCAGCCGCGAAAACACGGAAGAAGCGCTCCCGGGCCGCCTTCTCTCACGCACAGGTGTTCGAATTGGAGCGGAGGTTTAGCCATCAGCGCTACCTGTCGGGCCCCGAGCGCGCCGACCTCGCTGCCGCTCTCAAGCTGACCGAACAGCAGGTAAAAATCTGGTTCCAGAACCGCCGCTACAAGACCAAGCGCAAGCAGATGGCCGCCGAGATGATGTCGCCACTGCCGCCAAGAAGGTCGCCTTAAGTCCTGTTCAAGGACAGCCACCACCACGGTCATCATCACCATCATCTCTCGCTCGCCCACGCCGCGCACGCTGCCAGCGCGGGCCGCGGCCGGGAGTGTCGAGCAGCTCATACCTGTACCTCCGTCGTTCCCGCAAATGTACCCCCAGCTCGGGGCGGCAGCTCTCCACCACTCCAGCCCCTTCTATCTCTTCCCAAACATGCTGCACGGGGCGCTGTACGGACATTAAACTTCTCAAATCTCAGACACCATGTACATATTACATCGTTCAATATTATTATCGCGAGAAGACTAAGCGTGAACAAATTCAAAATAGTTTTTACTTTTTTAGTTAAGAACATAAACTAGTAATTATTTTCTCAATCGTATACCGATTCAGAAACCTTCATTTCAGAGTTATGTTTCGTCCCCAAATATAACCAACTAAATTATATTCGCCGGCTCTTATGAAGATGTCCTGATTATAATACAAATTTGCTGTAATTTGGTGTTTTGTTACAATGCCGTCGTATATAGTTGATTAGTTCAATATAAAAATTTAACAAATAACTTGACAAAGAAATAAGTATTCAATAATAAATTTTGATGAATAATGACGCAAACTATACATTGTGAATGATATTGCCATGAATGTGTCTTTGAACAGCACTGTTTCTACTCCTATCTATATGTTACTGATTGAACATGTAATACACATATCAAAATATAAAGGTATGTTTTAATAATGTAAATAAAGCATGCACGAATCTGTATAATAGTCTCTAAATTATATAGCAACATGCAGTCTATACCAGATTTGTATTTCAGTGCTTCTTTTCATGCGTTTCATATTCTTGTATTGCGATAATCATGTGTTTGTCACGATCCTTCTTTACAATTATTGATGATAATAATAATAAGAGTCGTATTCCGATTTAAACGTGTAGAAATACATCGATGTCTGTATTATTATAACAATAATTATCATCATGTGTTTTTTCTTCTTCGGACGCTATTGCTATCTATAAAATGTGTCTTACATTATTGCGACAGTAAGTGACAAGAAAAATCATTATAATTTATAGGTAATAGATTATAACAAATTTTCATATCGAAATAATAATGTTGCTGATACATATTAAACAATTTGCAAGATATTAAGGAAACGACTATTATAAGATTGTTTGAATGACAGTATAGTTGTTAGATATAAATATATAAACCGTCAAACAAAAACGTCCAATTAGTCAACAACTTTGTTAAAGTTATTTATAAATGATTACAGAGTATACGTTGTAAATTTGTAAACATTGTACAAATCAAAGCAAGTTTACTTTATTTCATCATGAAACGCATAGTATAGCCTTTTTAGATCACTGATCAATACATACATTATGTAATTTGTAAAGAGAAAGAAATTAATGTACATTTGATTGAAATTGCTACCCAGTTATAATTATAAAGCAAATGAAAGAATATTAATGAAACCGTACTGCTAATTCTATTGTATCAGTCATCTGGGCCCGTTGCAGAAGAGATACAATCGATACTAAGTTTATACAACTAATTTCAAGTAAGTCAGATCATGTGTTCTAAATGAGCAAATCTGATTGGTTGAAACGCGCAAATTGTCAATTAATTGTGACTTACAATCGATTGTATCTCTTTCTGCAACGGGGCCCTTGAATGGATAGTGTTAGTATCAAATATTAACAAGTTGTTATTTTTAGTTGCCAACTAGTGGGTAAAACAGGTTAAACCAGTTGGGGCTATTATTCTGTACTTACTGACACTTTAACCCTAAATAGACTTAGTACGAAACTAAGCTAGCAGGGTGTCCCTGGCCGCTCCTCCTCGTAAGGTTAACTACCGCACTTTGGATGCGAGGACTCCACTTCGGAGATTGTTTATTTCCGTGAAATATTGCAATCAATCATGGTCTTGCAAACTGAGCAAGCCCCATTATTTTGTCTGGTAAAAAACTACATCATGTACATAGGAGGTTGAATTACCGTCGACAATTTGTAGTTCGATGGTTGAAGGTCAGTTGCAATGTCAGTAAATCAAGCCCCCGACTTTGGTTAAAAGGATGTAGGAACTTTGAATGTTTGACTCGACCAAACTCATTCGCATATCTGTCTATGAGCTTCTTTCAATGTCTGATGCTGGTTGTTTTTCTCTTATATACATAGATGTAAAATACCAGTTTTGTTTTTCACATTTTCTCATTTTCTTTGAGAGGTTTATGATTAAGTTCGAAAAAACAAACAAATGGGGGATAATTTCAACTATGAACAAACGTATCGAAATAGCACTTTGTATTTTCGCTCATCACTCAGCCATACTTATGACATTCAGCATGGTATGTTCACATATCACTCAGTGGACATACCCATGCTATCGTAAATATCGATATGCCTTTGTCAGTTTTTACATGTGCCAACATAGCTACTAGATTCCTGAAAAAAAATATTATCCATGATTTGCAAAGCTAAACATCTGAAAATACATTAAAGTGAAACCAGTAAAGTGTGTCTATCCACGAAAATTAATTGGAGCTTCCACATTTCTCTTCTACCGTGTTGTTTGGCTTATGGTAAAAGAAGGATAAAATAGGGTTATATTTTGTTTAAATGCTCCTTTAGTATGACGATATCTATCATCGATAATCATTAAGCTCAAGAGCGTTAATGAACGGCCATATACCTCATACACGTTATACAGTAATTCGTTGTAAAAGCTGACGCAAACTTTCGCTTTTTTAACCAGGAAAGCACTGTGCCTTTTCAATGAAACTTTCACACATCATTCGGACATATCTTACAATGATTTTGGTATAGGATTGGGCAATATTTTGGTATGGGCAATATCTGACACAATTACAGGTGCACCTTTAATATATGGTTATAAATACATGTATGATGAGAAATAAGGATGCACTTTCCACAGTATACTTTTTTGTTATGGTAATTTTTGTTGGGGGGCGTTTCATTTTGAATCTATTCTTTAAAAACATGAAACGGGTGTTTGATGTTCAGTTTAAAAAAAAGCTTGTTGCTGTTTATTTTGAAATCCATTACAGAAAAACAATGTAGCCGTCTTGATTCAGTAATGGATTTCAGTATGATTTATAATCCCTGACACAACCGCTAAAAACCGTGTAAGTTCGTAAAGAAATAGTATAACTATCTCGAGTGTTCATACATTAAAAACAACTATCAAATGGTAGATATAATATTGTATACCGGATACAAATACATAAATATGTTGTAATCAGTCACTTGTCTATAGCACCCACATGGCCAATGAAAATGAATTACCCGGCCATGTATAGCAATAATAGCATACTGTGTTACATAACCTGTCTAGAGTGGTCGCCTGGCTATAAATGCCACTTTTCTATAGTTCCCCTTTGGTGGTCATTGTAGATCGGTTACATGGATTGTTATGTTATTAGACCATTATAATTTGTGCTAATTCATTACCAAACATAGAAATATGAAAATTGATTCTATATAATTATTGTATGATTCAACTGAATAAATTGGAAATAGATGCAGATAAACGTTTGTGCTTATAGTTATGTTTCTGACTGACTTATAACAAATGATGACTGCATGTTTGGTTTTATTATGGTTTGGTTTATTTGAACAATGTTGAATGCTTGAATAATATTGTAGGTTCGTTTGTTAGTCCGTGTGCTTGTTTGTTTGTTTGTTTGTTTTGTGTGAGTGTGTGTATGTGTGTATGTGTGTATGTATGTCTGTCTGTCTGTCTGTCTGTCTGTCATTGTTGTCATGGAAAGTATGCAAAACACATCTTCTTCTAGCCCTCCCACCATTGAAGTATATTGTGATGGTTGCCCATCGGTGTCCCATGTACTCCCACACACACGCACATGCGAACTAACACGCACAAACACACACACATAAATAAACAAACACACATATACACAAACTTTTCTCATTCACGATATTTATTGTTGTAATATTATAATGGACTTTTCATATTTAAGTATGTCTTGTCCTTATTATTTAGATTTAAATGCAACAACTTATGAACATGATTGAATCATATAAGTAATTCAAATCGCTTGCTATGCTATCCTGCTAACCATTATCCTTTTTATAAGGACGCATTTTATCGTATATTCTTTACCCTGTCATAAACGTCACGAATGAACGACTAACTTCAAATTTCAAGTTGAAGTGGACCACTTCAATAACAGTTTGATTGATATTGAATTTCGGATGCTGAAATAAGACATCCGGAACTATAGAGACTTGCAATTACCTCGCAGTTTCGTACGTGAAAGCTTGCGGATTTACATCACTATAAAGTCTAATTTGTTAAAGGGATAGTTGAGTGTTGGTATAAGGGGGCACTTCACAACATATTATTTTGTGAGATAATGAAAAACTGACTGTCAAATTTGAAAGAACATACAATTTTAATGACAGAATAAATTTTATTTGAACAAAATCGGTTCAGAAACTGCTGAAATATCCATCAACATATTTTAATTCAAAAATTCTTCACCAGGGGATATTTTGACTTTTTAGAAAATTGTTTTTAAATGCTTAAAGACTTCTTTGAAAAAAATCTGAATAGGTTTTAAAAAAGTTGTTGATGATATCTCTATTGAATCATTATTTTAACAAAACATTAAATGCACAATTTTGTATGAAAAATGGCTAAAAACAATTATTTTTTTAGAGAGCGCCCTCTTTAGTTGTAACGGCTCTTTTTGAATGATAACAGGGGTTTTACTTAGTCGTTTGTAATTTTGTATACTTTTCGAGCATGGTGAAGTTATAATTATTATTTTGTACCGTAATGGTGCAGGTTTTGGTTACTAAAGTTAAGTTTGACTAATACTCAACTATCCCTTTAAATAAGTCACTCACTCTCGGTATTTTGTTAGTAAGCAGGAAGCACCAACGCGTGATTTTTACACCGAATCTAGGATCTAACTCTGAGAATCCGAGTTTGAAAAGGGGAGCTAGGATTTTGTCTAGAGCCAGTAACTCACTGATACTGATAGGATGATATGAGGGGAAATCATGATTGTACATGGCAAGGGACCAGCTGCGTATAGTGCCGGGTGCTTGGTAGACGTAGGGGGGGGGGGGGGGGGGTGGGGGGCGGGGGAGCACGTGCCCCCAATTATTGAGAACAACAATAATACAGAATAAAGAAATACAAAGACTGTGCCCCGATAAATCGCTCCCCCCCCCCCCCCCCCCCCCAATCAGTCCTACCATGCTATACGCCACTACAATGGACTGTCCGATTGTTAGCATTGACACAAGAAAACGTGGCATTATTTATACGTGCAACGTGACGACCTCGTAGAAAGGGAACGAACTCGATATTGGATAATGGTGACAAAATAGGGATCGTAAATCAAGCGGCCCCACCCCCCCCAAAAAAAATGACAGGAAATCTTCAAGATTGAAAGGGCAAGGGGCAGTAAAATAATACTCAGAAGCAATGAATTTCTGCAATTCAAATTTTTAGAACGAAAACTATTTAATTACAGAGGGAACAGAATAATACAACCAAAGTATGATACAAATTATACAGCATGTTTTGATGAGGTCATCTGGTCCTATTCGTGTCGTTCGTATAGTCCTTTATTCAATTTAATTCAATTCAATGTTGGTTTATTTAAAAAAACCACTGAGTAAAAAGACCGAAGAAAGTCAGTTTACAATGTATAATGCATTAAACCATATAACAAGGTAAAAACATGGATTATATACTGTACAAATGAAATAATTAATAAGTTAATAGAAATTTGTTATCGCCTACTCAAGCAAATTGCAATTTTAAAAATCAAAGAAATTCAGCAAGAGATAGCAAATAAATACATCAACGCATAATATTATAGTCTATTACTGTAACATTGTACCTAATAATACCATAATAATCAACAGAGTACTACGTGAAATATAACAGGGTTTTACCAAATTAAAGTGGGAATAGTATGACAAGTCATTAAAGAATTTCTTTAAAAGTTAAACCATCAAATACCAACAACTATAAGATGTGAGTATTATAGATAACAATTCAATATCAAAGCCTAACATATAAGTTAATTCAAGGTTAAACAGCATCCAGGAGATTAAAACATAAACCGTCCAAAATCTGAGCAAGAACAAAACAAAATTTACTATGAAGAATACCATGTATTCTTAAAATATAAATTCTTCTACAAATTGACATAATTCTATCACTGCTAGTGAAGGCACAATTTATTCAAAATAAAAGCACTATTTTAACCAAATTAATTTACCACTAAATATTACAATATTAAAGGGGTAGTTTAGTTTTGGTAGAGAGGGCGCTGCACATCACAATTTTTTGTGAGATAATGAAAAACTGAGTGTCGAATTTGAGAGAACATGCAATTTTAATGGCAGAATAAACTTTATTTGGTCAAAATCGGTCCAGAAACGGCTGAAATATCAATAAATATATTTGATCTTATAATTATTTGGAGCCCAAATAATTAGATGATTTTTTTTTTTTTAATTTAAAAATGCTTACACTTTTTCAAAAATTTTCAAAAGCGTTTTTTAAATAGTTGTTGATGATCTGTCTACTTAATCATTATTTCAATATAACATCACATGCATTATTTTGTATGAAAAATGGTTGAAACCAATGCCTTTTTAGAAAGCGCCCTCTTGTGTTTTAATGGCTCTTTTTTTAATGATAACAGGCTTTTTACTTAGTCGTTTGTAATTTTGTACCTTTCGAGCATGGTGGAGTAATAACTATTAGTTTATAATGTTACTGTCCAGGTTTGGTTACTAAAGTTCAGCCTTACCAAAACTGTACTACCCCTTTAAGGAGTTCTATTATCAAATATAAGGAGTTCTGTTATCAAAGGTTAAGGTAGCTAATTGATTATGGATTAAAAATTAAATTACAAGCAATTATACAATTCTCGTGTCACGACTAAACAAAATGATGACATTCAATAATAAATATAATGAATACGGTATGTGTATCAAATAATAAACTTTGAGAGTTCACAATAATAAGACATTTCATAATCAATATAATAAATATGTGTACCAGTTATTAAAATGTGAAAGTACACAAACAATACAATCAGGAGCAAACTTATGGGGGCATTTATACTAAAACATTGTATTCAGAAGTTTTATGAAGTAAGGAATGGGAGAGAGCATGCGTCTTTGAGTCCGTAGTTCCGAAGATGAACGTCCGACCTGTTTTTACTATCAAGCACTAAACGCTGAATAATAATTATTCATGACTTTAAAACTGCTAAAAGTTGTCGTATACTTATAATGCATTATTATACCAAAACAAATCAGGTTTAATTGACCACGATAATACAAATATAAAAGTCAAGGCGGTAAAATGGATTAAAGCTGAATTATACGAAGCCGACAATTTAAGAGGCTCTCACAATCGATTTGTTTGTGGACATGCTTTAAACGCGACACTTCTACATCTACGCTGAGTACGATTAGTTAATCAATTGAAGAAGAATTGACGATTACAATGCACTTTCAATTTAAGCATAAGGGGTAGGGATTATAGCAAACACTATTTAGTTCGCTAATTGGATATAACAGATCTATGTTTGTATTTGCATTCAATCCTTTGTCGGTGATCCCTTTCACAACGTGTTTAAATGTTTTAATGAATAAGTAAATTCTAAGCGCTTTTAACTTACAAATTAAACAAAAATCTTTTTGTTTACATGCCATAATACTTCACATCGGCACGCGAGTTGACCACGACGTACGTCGTTCAATATTTGCGCGTTTCGAAATGTGTTTGCCAATGTATTATGTTTAAATTAGGGCTGGTAATAGGCCTAATAAAGCATCAACAAAGATTGTCGCCGCAAAATCGAAGTGAGCTTGGATAAGAGCGACTCGCCAAAACATTATCCGCCATACCTAGCCGACCGCCGGGTTGCCTTGTCTACGAAGTGTGTTCCGCCGTCAACGGTCATGACGGTGTATAGACACTACGCGTGGCAGATTGAAGATTCGTATAATAGGGCTGGACACGCGCCTCCCAATCACAAGGTCCTGTGTTCGAGTCTGGAGTCTAGAGTCGTTAAAGTATGTTTATTTTTCAGTTAGATGTTTACTTCACGTTGCAGCTCTGAACCAATGTTATACATATGGATACTTTGAAATGTTTGGCAAGAAAAATACGCATGCGTGTTTGATTTGGCTGAATGCTCCCAAATGAGTTGACATTTCTTATGACGTTGTCTATAAGCACTGTTATGTTCCGATCTATCGTATTACACGATTATCTAGTTTGTTTGTATCCTTCAATTGTACGAATGCATGTTTTGTCAAATTGAATAATTATTATAGGCCTACTCAATTTACTGAGTAAATAAATTACTTTTTAATCAACATGAATTCGAATGCTGTCCCTAAAATTGTTGTTAATGCAAACGGAGAGATCTAAATGATTTACAATACATTTATTGTTTATTATAGGCTTGCGTTGTAGGCCTATAATTATCTGTTCCCGTTTACCTGAATATAGATCTAGCAACATATCCAGACAATGCCAGGGGCCCGTTTCACAAAGATTCAAAGATGAACTTATCTTATTTGGACCCAACTAAAAGCTATGAAAAGCCGTTAGTTTCTGTGTAGCATTGTTGGAACAGTTCTTTTAAAAGGCATATACATTTTGATTGAAATCAGTAATATTTGTTATTATCAAGAAGCCTTAAAGTTATTGATATAAATTTGTGTTGGAAGTTTTAAATAGGCGGCTACTTGTATTTTTGTGCTTTTGAATATGTTTTATTCCAAGGCTACAAATGGCTTTCCATAATTGTTAGGTCTAACTTAGAGTTATAAGTTCGACTTAGAAGTTTCGTGAAACACCCCCCAGTGTTATCACAGCACGTGGGGTGGATCTTGAGGAATGCTCTACACCAATAACCAATCCCAACCAACCAACATGACCAAGGCAGGGCGCTAATCTCAGCAGTGTGTATCATGAGCAGATCGCATTAGTGTGCCCCCCTTCAACAGAGCATTTATCTCCTAGTCGGGTGAGGGTGAGAAGAGCGTTAAATCGACTTTTGGCAAAAATGATTTACGCGTTTAATCATCTTGTAGGTCGGGGCCTCCTCTCAGTCTATGTGATGCCAAACTAACAGAATGATAATGATAATGTGCAATATTTGTAATATTATTACAAATATAAAAGAGAGCTACGTCTATATAGTTTCTACATAGCTTTCAAATTTGTAACATGTTTATTTCCGAAGTGACTTAGCGACCTTCTCGTTCTCAACCGCCGTCCTATCGTTGGAGCAAAAATAAACGCCGTGTCATCCTGGAGCAATATCAAAGCATACGAGTATAGAAAATGGTAATGGTTATAGGAATGAATGATAAATCATTAATAATCACCTGGGGCTTTATATATAGTTATATAGGGCCAACAAAATAATAGCAGGCCGTAACGCCAATCTCAAACAGATAGAGTGCAGATTAATTGGACGATATCCAAACAGACCAGAAAGCTTTGGATGTTGTCCCATCCTATAATGTATGTATACATAACGCTCATTTAATCTGCGGCTCGATATCGCTCTGCAATGTAAGGAGAGATACTTGTCACGCTAGTGATAACTCTTTTCCCACCCCAATTAATAATTACTCCCCCTATCACTATTTTGTCGTCTCCTCCCCACTCTCTGTTTCATTATTATCCTACAACTATTATTATTATGTTTGTCCTCCATTAAATAACGATCCTCCCATTATCACCGATTATCGCATCTGTCTTAAAGTAACTGTTTGTTTTTTCCTCTCTGTCTTCGTCATACACGTTCCCTATAAGATAAAGCCCTCTGCAGACAGAGCCGACTCGACCCGATTCGACTGGTTTTCATTCGGATCGGCTCAGTTTTCAGTGCCTCGCGACACACATTTTGCCAGTCGAGAAACAGTCGGATGTCAATTGGGGCCGATTCAACACGATGAATCGGATCCGACCGACCGTCCCCAACTCTAGCCTGATTGAAACCAGTCGGATCGGGTCGAGTCGGCTCTGTCTGCAGAGGGCTTTATCATTCCGACGATCGTTTTGCCGACCAAGAAAATGTCCGAAAAATTAGCATTACGTGCTAGGTGCATGTTGATATCTTATTCATAATGCTAGATCATTGGTGTTCAAATTCACCGCAAACTTTTTTTGATCGTGTCTTGTGTAAAAACAAAAATTCTTACCATCCTGCCCGATGAACTTATCGAACACAATTGACAATGAAAATGTCATTCCTTTTTTTCTATCTAAATGCAATCGTGCAATGTCTGTATTGGTCCCTCGTTTCTCCTGTTTGCGTTTTGCTGAGAACTTATGGAATAATTACAACCATCTTGACGATTTCATAACCATATTTATGATTGATTTTTTTTTTTAGAACCTGGACTAACTATGATAGAGCCCTTATCGCCGCAAAATAATGTGCTCGCCACGCCTCAGGTGGGAGCCATCAGAGAAGACTTTGTATATTTTCTCTTTGAACAAAGGTGGCACTGAGAGAGAGATCCACCATCTCACGCTGTGTTCACACCACACTCGAAAGTTGGGAGGCAAGTTAGCTCAGTGATGGGTGCGTCTGACGCGTTGACTCAAGTTGTATACTTAATTGTATAAGTTAGGAGCCGTAAATCATGTCAAAATCATGTCAATATGCCAAATGCGCGGATGGATGCCATCTTGCAAAATCCTTGCGAACGGAACGTGCTACACACTGGTTACATGCTTCTTGGTCTGGTATCCTCAATGATTATGCAGTGCACGGAAACTAGCCAATTTCAAAATGGCGACCCACGGTGTCGCAACACCACGCTTGATGATAACCTAATGAAGTTAATTTCTTAAATATGATTGATTGATTACATGTATAATTTGGATCCATTTCTCTATGGTTATATCGGACGACTTCCCGACTTCGGGGGCCAATATTGACGCCGTGTTTTAGAACATCGAGGGTGGCCCCCCGTCTTGGGCTGCCAGTTCAGGTTCTATCCCGCCTTGACAGACCCCTATGAAATGTCGTTTGTTTTTCCACTTCCTCCTTTTCATCAACACTGGGATATAATTCGCATATTATGAGAGAAACATTTGTCAAAAAGATCTATTTGGTTGGATATCATAACATAAGCCCCCCTGGTCGATACCGGTTCCAATAACTGCACGATGAGGATGTCAATTCTCAATAGCTCAATGTGCACGCTCTCTTTTTAAACTAAATGTAATATTTTAAAAATATAATAATACTCCATTTAGTATTTAGCAATGTGTCACACACAAGCCACAAATTGATTACAAGGATTTAATTTATTTTCAACCTGATGAACATGATTGTACATGTGTCCCGATCAAAAATATGAGGTCCGTCATGATGTCAGTTTACTAATTTCAGTACTTTTAATACGAAATAGTGTCAAGAAGGCAAACATAAATGCTAAATTAATCTAATCGAAACCCTCATATTATATTACTGAATTATTGAGTCACGGAATGTGCAACAAGTTCTGACATTTCGATTGATAGGTCCTGTTCTGGTTTGGTTTGGTCTGGATCGCAACGACTATGGTGTCGTCTGCAACAGATACCTTCCAAGCCGACGCGACCGCCATGATATATATTTTTAATTGTCAGCGCTCTTCATCCCAACACTCGGCCTAATTGCCGTGCCCTTTCTGGTTTTATAGACCATTACCAACAAACTTCTGCACCCGTCACGTGAGATCTTACCCATCATTTTTCACCCCAGAAAAAAAGGAGTGAAGACGAAAAAGTATTATAAGTTGAAGAAGAAGAAGTAAAGAAGACGAATAGGAAAATGATCTCTCATCCTGGCATCAATTCAACGACACTCGTTTGTTATCACAAGTGCTCCGCTCTCTTAACGTCACGAAACTATCTCATCATCTTGGGGTTTTTTCACCTTCCGATATGAACTGTATATACAGACTTTATCCCCCCCCCCCCCCCCACCTCCACAAAAATATCCCTTACCCTCCCCTCTCCAACTCCACCCCTTCCCCTTTTCACACACAATCAATATGCCTCCTTACATAAGTTACATGCCTATACACTTTCTAACTCTGGCCCCTCCCTCTCGATGATCCCTCCCTCTCTTCCCCGCCCCCCTTCCTTCACCCCTCTCTCTCCCCCTCACTTTCATGTGGAGTAGTCAGCCTTCAGTGTCAACATGCCAATGGGGGTGGGGGTAAGAGGGGGCAAAAATATCAGGAGGGAGGGGTAGCCTGTACTGAAGAAAAGAATGTTTGCATCTTCTATGTTACTCCCCACTTAGGAAGTCGGAGTCTTTAGGTCCACTAGGGGACAATAATTGTCCCACTCAATCTCTTTTGTCATGTCACTGTTCTTGTATCACCCCCCCCCCCCTACCCCCCGCCCCTCTCTCTCTGACCCTCCCTCCTTTATTTCTGTCATACCTTTCCCAGATTGTTGGTCTTTCTTCCCCGGATGGGGGCTGCGTTGCAAGCCAGTCCAATTGGCTCGACCCTGCGACGGATTGGTTATTTTCATAGACTTCCTATCAGCCGGGGCTCCTCTAAACAAATATAAACAGAGATGTATTAACACGGGGCTTGTATGACAAGGGGGCGAGATAAAGAAAAGGCGAGAGCAAAGAATTCTCTCCCACTCTTCGTCTGAGGTCCTCAAATGGTTGTTTGATTGGCCCTTCTTGACACGTTAATTATCCGCCTATAGCTGTCAACTTGATAATCGATTATGATTTGAGCTTGAGCAGTGATTCATATAGTCGCCGTTCAAGTCGCATTCTATAAAATTGTAATTGAACGGACCGTTCCTAATTTGCTTAATTGCTCAAAGTAATGAACTAGAACTAATTGCATAGGTGGTAGAATTGTTTCTTGTAGACGTTTTTGATGCAATAGCATACAATATTAGTAATTTGTTTTGACAATTATGTAACCTGATATATATTTTTTATAATTATGGAATGTTCAATGAACCATCATAATGCAACCGAATTGTTATTATACAATTAGACAATTAGACACAATATACATTTTATTTACCAATACAAGATACTAAGAATAATTTCAATATACAGTATACATGGGATAATAGGAGCCCAAATCTTTGCTTAGTTGTGATCCGAGGTAGGTCGATACAGCTCGTATATCATTAGGATGACACTCGAGATAGCTCGTCACAGCTCGTGCACTCGGGAAAGCTCGAGCTCATCCTATGAAGTCGTATCAAATGTATAAAAATACATATCCTTTAAAATTGCTTGGAGAAGAAGTTTTTTAATATTTTTATATAATCTGCTCGAGGAATCATTATGGCTACATTTGCCACCAAGACTACGTCCGTATTATATCCATGCAGCACAGTCTTTTATAATTACTTGGTTATAAACGACTGGCTCGTAGATTGCAACGCTCATATATTTTCCCTCAAAAGGTAGCAAATCATACAATGACTGATTTTCCACTGGGCCCTATTACATAAATTGTGTGTCGAGTGTCTGTTTGGGTATAGGGACCATTGCTACTAAGGTTCGTATGACCAGGCCGGAGCTCGAACCAACGACCTCCCGTGCGTGCGCTGAGGCGGACGCTCTACCGCTGATCGAAACGCCCATGTAGCATGGATGGAATACCTCTATATTATTATGCAAAAAGGGGCCTCATAACCATATACCCACAAGATAACATACGAATCATG
>JBAMJV010009617.1:42500-62500 GCA_037951105.1 Echinarachnius parma
CTTCGGCGTATGCGTGTGGCTTTACTGACGTCCGTCAAACTAGTGATGGGCCCTCATATTTTTTTTTCTGGAGAAAGCTAACCATTTAACCTCTTATTATTATTTGGAGAGCTTTCACTTGTCAATGGGAGTAGACTGGCAGACAGACGAGAGAGGACGTATCACTCTGTTCAGTATAATATAGGTTTTCTCGGCCAATTTCGTAAGCTTCTCATTCGTTTTGATAAGCGCGTCATTAAATTTCGCGAAATTGGGCTGAAGGCTTGCATGTGTAATTCAAAATTGCACTTTGTTCATACGATTTAGCTCTTCGGTCAAGTGATTTACCACTTTTAGCATTCATTTAAAAAAAACACGCTATTTGCATTCAATTTCGCAAACGGATTTCACGGAAGGCGGTATTACGTAATCACGAATTTTCTCGCTTTTAATTGAATGACAATTTTACGAAATAGAAACACGTTTTAAATCGAATGCAAACAAAATGTTTTCGAATGATTGTTATATGAATTCGAATGCAAAAAAACGAATTTGAACTGCAAAATACAGCTGCGGTGACAAAATCGACGAAATTGAATGCACACAAAATGAATTCGTGTGGCCAACTTACGAAATTGACCGAGAAATCCTATATATATATACGAAATACAAATAAAAACGTGAACGTTCGAGCTTAAAGGGAAAGTTGAGTTTTGGTAGAGAGGGCGCTAGACTACTTAATTGGTTTGTGAGGTAATGAAAAACTGAGTGTAAAATTTGAAAGAGCATAATATTTAAACAATAAAATCATCTTTGTTTGATCAAAATCGGTTCAGAAACGGCTGAAATATCCATAAATATAACAATTTGTAATAAACTCGGGGCCCCGGGTTTATTAGAGAATTTTGAACCAGCCGTTAAAAAACCCGGGGCCCCGGGTTTATTAGAGAATTTTGAACCAGCCGTTAAAAATTCAAAAAAATGCTTCCTCTTTTCAAAAAAGTTACAAAATAGGTATTTAAATAGTTGTTGGTTATTTCTCTATCTAATCACTATTTCAACAAAGCATCACATGCACAATATTTTATTCAAAATGGTTGAAACCGATGAGTGTTTAGAGAGCGCCCTCTTACGTTTTAACGGCTCTTTTTGAATGATAACATGATCTTTACTACGTCATTTGTAATTTTGTGTTCCTTTCTAGTTATAACTATTAGTTTGTAATGTAATGATGCAGGTTTTGGTTACTAAAATTCAGTTTCACTAAAACTGTACTCTCCTTACCAGAACTCAACTATCCCTTTAAGAATCCTACGACGGAACGTCCAGAGGTCGTAGAAAGGACGCACTTTCACCTAGCCAATACGTTCAATACAATCGCAGAAAGTCATACATAACATCTTTGTATATCTGTATCGTGAATGTAGTGTAGAGAGTATTATTGTGATTATGCTCTTATAAATCAAGAAGGAGTAATTCCTCCATTCCATCATGTTCAATCAAATGATGAAGATGATGATGATGATGATGATGATGATGATGATGATAATTTCAATGATAAAGATGCAGATAACGATGATGATGATGATGACAATGAAGATGACGATGACGATTATCATGATGATAATGATTTCAATGATGTTGATGATTTCAATGAAGATGATGAGAATGATGAGGATAAAAATTATTGTAATGAAGATGATAAATAATTATGATGATGATGACGATCATGAAGATAGTGACGATGGTGACGATGATGACGATGATAGAGTTATTCCTCCATTGTCATAATGTTCAACCAAACGCAACTTTTCTGAGTCCGTTATTTTTTCTAGAAAACATGACTTGTGTTCCAAAATATAATGTATGGCAATGTTCTTCCCAACGTGGAAAAGTTTAAAGCTCAACATTAAATTTTATATAAAGCATAACCATCTGCCAGAATAAATTTGTCAGTGGAAAATAAATATTTGGGCAGTCGCAAATAATGTCTTTCCCCTCATATTTTGCCATTATATTCCTTAACATGATTGTCTTCAACACATCGTCAACACCACCACCAACATTATTGTGTTCATACTGTATTCCCTTCTCTTCTCCTCCTCCTCCTCCTCTTCCTCCCCCCTCTCCCTCCTCCCCATACTCCTCCTCATTATCATCATATAGCCTACATCATCAGCACCGCCGTCATCATTATCATCATCATCTATACCACCACCACCACCACCACCATCCACCATCACCATTACGGCTTTTTTCACCGAAGTGCGTTTGCCTCGACGTGGGTGTTGGTTGATGCCCTCAAAGTTGTTTGGAGGGGTGCACGAATCTCTGACTCCGATCACACTTGTACGGTTTTATCATCATTACTACGCAAATCTTTGCACGAGTGAATGGTGCATGGGAGGCGATTATTATTATCAAAGTCCGCCTTTACCCCCCTGAAGTGTCCGTACTTATCTCCCGATCTCATCCGCTTTGTCCTGCAACAATGCTGTCCATAATCACCACACTTATGGTAAGGACTCCGTACAAAGGAGACCACTAAACTAATGCTCCATTGTGGAAGAAGAAGAATGAAAACTTCGAGCAACGTTTGATGTCTCAATAATCATGATAATGAAAGCTATGAAACATGGATAAACGATTGACAAGCCCGGGGTTTAGATACAGGGATGGTGGCGGGATGGCGTTTAATTGCCAGCGCGTAAAGCCATACAAATGATCTCGTGATTGTAAGTTTTGAATAACATTTTCGGTTTGAAAAGCCACTCCAGCCGATTCTGATTGATTTCTGTATCAATTAGGTCGTTTCAGAATTCATTTCAGATCGATTCGAAATCTTGGTGGGAGTGGAGAGTAAGATGAATGCTTTAAAACCTTCCTTAAAATGTACTGAACATGCCTCGTCCGTCCAAAAAATATTTAATTACAGCAGTAAGCAGTATGTATACCTGTAATGTATGCTTAGTTCTTCTTCCGTTCAAATAATGATCAACACTCTTAGAGAAATTGAGAAAAATGCCATTATTGGGGACAATAAATAACATTCTATCAGGTTGTATATCTATCTGTTCCTTCATGAAATTAAATGTTATCGAATCATTATTGTGTTTTGTTAATTGCTTATTCCAAATCACGTAATCGTAGAAAAAAGAAACTTACAATACGACACACACTCTCTGATGCCAATATCAATGTACTATTGATAAATCGTTATGTACTTTTCCTTCATATTTTGTCATTGTAGATAGAAGATAGCTCGATCTTTTTTTTCTCTACGTGGTATAAGCGCTCTAATGTATAGTTGGCTCCTCCATTGCCATATAATGTTCTACACCAAGCTGCCACTCATCCACATTTGTATGTTTTCATTAATACAAGCCTCATTATAGGCTATTTCTCATCCGCTTTGTCCTGCAACAATGCTGTCCATAATCACCACACTTATGGTAAGGACTCCGTACAAAGGAGACCACTAAACTAATGCTCCATTGTGGAAGAAGAAGAATGAAAACTTCGAGCAACGTTTGATGTCTCAATAATCATGATAATGAAAGCTATGAAACATGGATAAACGATTGACAAGCCCGGGGTTTAGATACAGGGATGGTGGCGGGATGGCGTTTAATTGCCAGCGCGTAAAGCCATACAAATGATCTCGTGATTGTAAGTTTTGAATAACATTTTCGGTTTGAAAAGCCACTCCAGCCGATTCTGATTGATTTCTGTATCAATTAGGTCGTTTCAGAATTCATTTCAGATCGATTCGAAATCTTGGTGGGAGTGGAGAGTAAGATGAATGCTTTAAAACCTTCCTTAAAATGTACTGAACATGCCTCGTCCGTCCAAAAAATATTTAATTACAGCAGTAAGCAGTATGTATACCTGTAATGTATGCTTAGTTCTTCTTCCGTTCAAATAATGATCAACACTCTTAGAGAAATTGAGAAAAATGCCATTATTGGGGACAATAAATAACATTCTATCAGGTTGTATATCTATCTGTTCCTTCATGAAATTAAATGTTATCGAATCATTATTGTGTTTTGTTAATTGCTTATTCCAAATCACGTAATCGTAGAAAAAAGAAACTTACAATACGACACACACTCTCTGATGCCAATATCAATGTACTATTGATAAATCGTTATGTACTTTTCCTTCATATTTTGTCATTGTAGATAGAAGATAGCTCGATCTTTTTTTTCTCTACGTGGTATAAGCGCTCTAATGTATAGTTGGCTCCTCCATTGCCATATAATGTTCTACACCAAGCTGCCACTCATCCACATTTGTATGTTTTCATTAATACAAGCCTCATTATAGGCTATTTGTTGGGATGTCTTCTGCCGATGTTTACCGCGGTCTTCCCCCGTCAGTATGCTCAGCAGGGAGTTCTCACCTGGACCCGGTGGGCATGCGAGGGTCAATAGGACTCGAGAGTGGGCCTCCTCCCGGGAAGCCATTTATTGCGACGGATTAGAGACACCTCTCTGGTATTTATTCCTTATTATTGTATTCTGCTTATTCCTCTTTATCTAGATCTTCATGGTATCTTATTTGTTTCCTTTCTTTATTTTTCTTCTTTCTTCTTCTTCTTCGTCTTCTTCTTCCTTTTCTTCTTCGTCTTCGTCTTCGTCTTCGTCTTTATATTCGTCTTTGTATTCGTCTTCTTCTTCTTCGTCTTCTTCTTCGTCTTCTCCTTTCTCTTCTTCTTCTTCATCGTCTTTTTTGGTATGTTATCAGATTTCTGTAAATAAACTCTTACTTTAAACAATCAAAGTTTTCTATTTTATTTGTTTCCTTTTCTGTTCGCTTTTCGTCCTCTTCATCTAATTCGTTCTTCTTCCCAGTCTACGTCCCTGTTGATTAATTCTTCCCAATCTTCACCTTCCTTTTCTATCTCATCTTCATTATTCATTCTGCATCTATGATGCTCTTCTTTTATTCTGTTTCGCGTCCTTCGGCTTCTTCTCCTTCATGTTCATGTTCAAGGCGTGACAGACTGACGTCCTATGTTTCAGCTTCAGGTTGCATGGTTCAAGAGATTGTGACCTTCAGTTCCTCTTCGTGACCTTTCTTCTCTCTCTCTCTCTCTCGTGACAGTGTTGTCATCCGAGATTCAGAGGATGTGACAACCACGATGAATTCTTCATGCCGTTTGATACAACATCAACTTCCGGGATGTACAATATTTCATAATTGGGAGATTTCGAGATTTCGACCCCTCAGTCTAACTTGAAAGAAGGTCCTTAAAACATGTTTTAAAAAACGTTATTTTCAGACAATCAACTTACTTGTTGATTGAAAGTTGGTCTAGAAAGAGTAATTTAGTATAGTTCAATTGTACAGAACACATTTTATACCGATGTGTTACCATTCTTAAAAGCGATAACAGAACCATTTTTTGTATCTGTTATTAGGAAGTAATTGGCGAAGTTTCAAACTACCGACAAAATCGGCAAACACTTATCGCTAGTATTGTTGTGGCAATAATGACAATTACCTAAGAGAAAGTTATGATTTTAATCATGTCAATACCAATCAGCGTTTCAATATTACAAATAACAGTTCTATAACACAACAGCCATAGCAAAGTGTGTACATGTATAGCTTTCCTTCATAATTTAGTAAATAGAGCAAAAACCAACAGTCGGCTAGGACAATAAAAGTGTTGTTTCGTCACCCATTCCCGGTATTCATTTCACGAGAGGGCGCTATACAATAAGACTGGACCTCCACATTCATCTATGCATACACTCATATCAGTCCTCATGAATCTATTTGGCATTGAGGTATTTATATACAGTAATAAAGATTATTCACTCACACTTCACAATCCTTATACCGGGACAACATTGCCTGTACATTTTAAATGGTTATAATTATGGTGTAATGTTCTGATAAATACTAATACATGCATATCATAACACAAAAATTATTAATATAGGCTGATTTCACAATGGTCGATCCTTCTATCTGTAGTAGATACAATTGATCCAACAAAATCCATTTCAGTATTACATTTTCGAGGATATAAAACAAAACTAATTTAGAAAACAGCGTATCAATAAATGTGACGCGACTTAAAATTTGCAATACCGCCATCTCTTGACAATAATCATTTTACATGCCAGGCACCAACGAGCGACCTCTACGCAGGATCCTTGATACCCTCTCACTCTCTCTTGGTCTACACCAGTTGGCGGTGTATTTCCTCTTTCATATGATTGCAAGAAACCTAGTAGATCCATGAAGAAGAAAAAAGCCCTCTAAAACGAAAAGAAAAACTCACCCCTCTTCAGGTCATCTCAGTAACGCAACTATGCAAGTAACATAATGTATTGTATTTTAATACGTACTAATTGAGGATGATGATGATGAGGATGATGATGATGAAGATGATCATGATGATCATGATTTCAATGATGAAGATGCTGATAATGATGATAATGATAACGATGATTACGATGACGATGATGATAATGAAGACGAAGATGACGATGACGACGAAGACGACGATTATTATGATGATGATTTCAATGAAAATGATGACGATAATGATGATGATGACGATGATGACGATGATGCCAATGATGACGATGATGATGATGATGATGATGAGTATGATGAGGATGAGGATGATTTCAATGAAGATGATAAATAATGATGATAAAGATGATGAAGATGGTGACGATGATGATGATGATTACGATGATGACGATGATGATGATATCTTGATTTTGATGATGATAATGATGGTTGATCAAAAAGTGATGATGATGATTGTCACGATCCTTATACTGAAATGTACAACTGATAAATGATCTAAATGAAGACAAACAGACAGAGTTGTTCTCACAAATTGTATGGAGCAGAGTCTGCAGTGTATCAGCTGAAACTGGAAGAGCAATGTTTTTTCACTTAAGTTTCTACCCTGCGAAATTCTACTGTTTAGTTTTACATTACTCTAATATGTTATTATCTCACAACCATTGGCATTACTTGGGACTATGTGAGGGTTAACACATTGCCTACGGGAACCTGGTGGGTCCTGCACTATAACCTATGGAAAGTTTCAAATCAGGTACGAGGGAATCGGTTAAATAAATTATGGTACAACTAAACTTAGCAGTCTATATAGCAAATTTCAAAACGAGTCTGGTGCTGATGAGGGCACTGAACCGATTGAGCTTTCAACGGCTCATTATTTATCGAGGCGACTCGAATACGGGAGTGATGAGTAGGAACACCGATCACTCCTATGCCATAATGACCAACGATGATGAGAGTTTTATCACCAAATGCTTCACCTTATAGACATTCGTCACAACCAAGATCGAGTTCGCAGTATTTATTTTCTTCTTTTTTTGCGAACGACGGCTGACATCTGTCAGTGTCGTGATCTCCCAATTACAATTCATATTTGACGAATTACACAAAGTTATACGTTACACCGTTCAAAATTCATCTTGAGTCCGATTCTTCACGTTCGTATAGTTTTCTAGCGTTTTCATTTAAAGGGGTAGTTCAGTTTTGGTATAGAGGGCGCTGCACGAAATAATTTGTTTGTGAGATAATGAAAAACGGAGTGTAAAATTTGAAAGAGCATACAATGGCAGAATAAACTTTATTTGATCAAAATTGGTTCAGAAACGGCTGAAATATCAATAAATATATCCAATCGTAATAAATCTGGGGCCCTGATATATTCGATAATTTTTTTAAAATTAAACAAAAGCTTAGACTTTTTCAAACATTTGCAAAATAGGTTTTAAAATAGTTGTTGATGATCTCTCTATTTAATCATTATTTCAACAAAGCATCACATGCATAATTTTGTATGAAAAATGGTTGAAACCAATGCTTTTTAGAGAGCGCCCTCTTGTGTTTTAATGGCTCTTTTTGAATGATAACAGGTTTTGTACCTAGTCGTTTGTAATTTTCTATACCTTTCGAGCATGGTGGAGTTATAACTATTAGTTTGTAGTGTTTTTGTGCAGGTTTTGGTTACTAAAGCTCAGCCTTACCAAAACTGTACTACCCCTTTAAGTAGTAACTATATATTTAAAAACAAGCATCAGAGTATCAAACCCCAAACAATCAAATGCAATTATTCAACCAAATGTATCAAGGCTATAACGGATAGTATATTTTGGTCAAACTGAATTTTAGTAACCAAAACCTGCACCATAACATTACAAACTAATAGGTATAACTCCTCCATGCTCGAAAGGGATAACACATTATAAACGACTAAGTAAAAAGCCAGTTATCATTCAAAAAAGCCGTTAAAACACAAGAGGACACTCTCTAGAAAAGCATTGGTTTCAACCATTTTTAATTACAAATTGTGCATGTGATGTTTTGTTTAAAAACATGATTAAATAGAGAGATAATCAACAACTATTTAATAACCTCTTATGTAAATTTTTGAAAAACATTTTTTTTTTTTTCTTCTAAAATCATCGAATAAATGTGGGATCCCACATTTATTCTGATCGGATATATTTATTGATATTTCAGCTGTTTTCTGATCAAATAAAGTTTATTCTGTCATTAAAATTGTATGCTCTTTCAGATTTGACACTCAGTTTTTCATTACCTCACTAAACAAATTATTTCTTGAAGCGCCCTCTATACAAAAACTCAACCATCCCTTTAATTGCTGTCGCATAATTGCAAACATAACGTGAATCCAGAACAGATTTATAGAATAAGTGATGCAACAGCGTTTGCAGATTTGGTACGGAACTATACGAAACATGGGTAAACGTTAGCTTTAAAAAGAAAAAGACAATATAATCGAATCACATTAGATGATTACTTTTCCAGCAAATCTGTACTAAAGAGGAAAATAAATCGTCTCTAAAAATTGCCCAATTTCCTTGACTTACAGAGGAGAGGACTGGGGGCTTTGGAAACGACCCCTCTTTGAAAAGTATTTCCCCTTTACCCCCACCCTTACCCCCACCCTTTACAAACAAAACGCGGGAGAAAAAAAAAGGAAATACAATTTGAACAATATTTTGGGACAGGTCTTATCGGCGTTTTGATAAATCTGGCACAGTCCTAATTGTCCGATTTAGACTAGGACAAGATATATACGTTAGCTGAATATGTAGCCAAAGTGTTGGGGTATACGCTACATTTTGCTCTAGTCAGGGAGATGCATGCGATAGCTGAAACCTGTAACTTGCATTCCCCAACTTAAAACTGTATTCCTAACCGTACGTCTGACCGTAATCTGTACCCCTTACCCTACTCATAACCATTAATCCTAAGCCTAAGCCTAATCATAACCATTAATCCTAAGCCCAAGCCTCTAATATCAGACTTTTTCTCTGAAACCAAATGTACAGGACCTATTATATAGACCAAAGGGATGTAATAGCAAGACCAATCGATAAGATACTCGTCCCTGCTAGCTCGATTGATTCTCGCTACACACCAGCCCCAACCACCGCCCTCAACCCCCATGTTTTGTTTACCACGTGACCCCTTCAAGTACAACCACTCCATAATAAGTCGACGACAAAGTCGTGGTATCATATGAAATGTGGAATAAACCTGCCAATGTCATATATCATCATCACTTCCCCAAAAGTGGGGAGAAAATGTGGAAATCATTTCCATTCAGATCTCTCGATCATGCCGCAAATCGAGTGAGCGTCAATCGTCGGGGATCAGTTGAAGTTGCTATAATTCAGGCCGCGCAACTAAGGTCATATTTTCAATGACCTTCGACATCCACTTGGGACACAACCAAGGTCAAGACGATGAAAAGCGACGCTTTCGCTCGTATTTCTACGACTGGTTCTATTAATTGTACTATTACTTTGATAAAGAAGTACCATACTTCCCCTAAACAGGAACTATTTTTTACAGATTGTACTCGTTGCTATAGATATAACCATTGTGACATAATTCCTTTTGTCTGTTTGCGTTACTTTAATAAAGAATTACACCTCTTCCGTTATAACTTAAGGATATTTATGATTGAAGTGTCCGGATTTGAACGTCTCACTGGGAGGACTTTCAAATGTGTATAGGGTTAATCAATGGGTTCGAAAATAGTTACTCGGTAAAATTATGACATTGATTTACCATGGAATATTAACACATCACTCAGTGCACATAGCAGATCACAGAAATACACATTTTATGAAGACTTCGTCAGTTTTTCCACATGGCAACAAGGTTACTGCGTAAATCCCGTTACTGTGTAAAGGGGTAGTTCAGTTTTGGTAGAGAGGGCGCTGCACAACACAATTTTTTCGTAAGGTAATGAAAAACTGAGTGTCGAATTTGAAAGAACATGCAATTTTAATGGCAGAATAAACTTTATTTGGACAAAATCGGTTCAGAAATGGCTGAAATATCAATAGATATATCCGATCGTATTTATTTGGGCCCCAAATAAATACGATGATTTTTTGATTTTTTTTTTTAAATGCTTACACTTTTTCAAAAATTTTCAAAAGCGGTTTTTAAATAATTGTTGATCTCTCTATTTAATCATTATTTCAACAAAACATCACATGCATAATTGGATGAAACCAATGCCTTATTAGGGAGCGCCCTCTTGTGTTTTAATGGCGCTTTTTTAATGATAACAGGCTTTTTACTTAGTCGTTTGTATTTTTGTATACCTTTCGAGCATGGTGGGGTTATAAATATTAGTTTGTTATGTTACTGTGCAGGTTTTGTGCAGGTTTTGGTTACTAAAGTTCAGCCTTACCAAAACTGTACTACCCCTTTAACTGTTCGTTTCGTTGAATATTCAACTCCATTATGGCATGTGATTGTTGAGATGGTATAGCAATCAATCAGACAAGGTTAAGGGCATCGGTGTATCGCAAGACATTTCATGGAAACCAAGTCAAATGCACGTGCATCAAAAGTACAAGGAATGATGGAAAGCAGGAAAGAAACAGAACTAGATTTATGAAAATGAAATAAAGGTTAGCAATATGGGAGTGTAGTGTTTGAGTCTCATAAAGCTCCGATTGATTCGGATTTACTCGCATTGGATGAGGATTTGATCCAGGGTGTTTCACATGAAACAAGCCGACAACCACTAGCAGTCGACCTGGCGTGATGATAGAAGTAGTTTACTGGCCCACAGATGGACCAGAGAGGATGGACTATGGACCACTTTTCGCAACAGAACGCATAAAAGACAAACTCGTTTCTCCTCCAGCCGCGTTCCCCTCCATCCTCTTCTTGTTGTTTTGTCCTGGTTCATCTTCTTATACAACAACAACCTCATCATCATCATCATCATCATCATCATCATCATCATCATCATCATCATCATCATCATCATCATCATCATCATCATCATTGTCATCGTCATTGTCATCATCGTCGTCATCATCATCATCATCATCATCATCATCATCATCATCATCATCATCGTCATCATCATCATCATCATCATCATCATCATCATCATCATCATCATCATCATTGCCATCATCGTCATCATCGTCATCATCGTCATCATCGCCATCATCGTCATCATCATCATCATCATCATAATCATCATCATCATCATCGTCATCAAAATCATTATAATCATCATCATCATCATCATCATCATCATCATCGTCATCAAAATCATTATAATCGTCATCATCATCATCATCATCATCATTATAATCATCATCATCATCAGCAGCAGCAGCAGCATCAGCAGCAGCATCATCATCATCATCATCATCATCATCATCATCATCATCGTCGTCGTCGACATCACCATCATCGTCATAGGTGTCCTCGTCATTATCGTCATAACTGTTGTCATCACCATCATTATCATCGTCTTCGTCATCCTCTCCTTCTTCTTTCCTTCTTCGTCGTCCGCTTCTTCTTTTCACCTTCGACTTATCGTCCGCTCCTTCACCATTATCTTTCCTCTCTTTCTGTCATTAATTCATACGACACTTGTGACTAAATGTATGTTTCCCTGTAAAATATCGGATAATTTACTTGTTGCTATAAATAAAGAAAATGCTGAAACTGCTCATTAAAAAGTGAAGTAGCCATTTAGGACCCGAGCGTTCGATTGTTTCAGAATATTCATGCAAGTTAAACAAATAAAAATAATAAATCGACATTTGAATATGATTTGAATATGATATGATTTTAAATTTGAATATGATGTGAAAACCGCCAGAACAATCACTTTCAAACTTCACATAATTCATGTGTGTTCAACTTCGTTCTACTAAAGTTTGTGTATTTTTTCAAATGTTAATCAGTCTTAAATTCTCATCGATTGGTGTCAAATGCGTCTTCCAACAATCTTACCAAGTATAGTATACATTTAATATACGTGCAGATTGTTATAGTTGTATTGTGCAATAAATACAGATCATGTGAAATGTAGGGACGCGGACAAAACGTCTTCACCAGAATCTACTATGCGCCTGTCATCGGTCCCAAATGATTACGTTTCGATTAAAAAGCCTGCCCCCCTCTTTAATACTTGTCGTTTCTGTTTTTAGAGGTCATTATCTCTACTTTGATATCCAACGGGCACACGAGTCTGACTGGATGGAAATCTCGCCGATGGATTTGAAGTGAGAACCACTTTGTCAGATGCGGGCCAGCCCGGGTCAGTGTGAGAGGAGTGTTTCGCGTAAACACCCACTACACATAGCCGAAGAGGTCCATTAGTTGTAATGTTTGTGAAGTCGAATTTTATCTGGGATAGTCTAGCTGTCGTAATTCGTCGCGGAATATATTCATCAACTTGCTACATCGAGCTCCTGATATCTTCATCAACCCTGACCTCCCGGGTTCAAGATGTCACAAGTCGTCACCCCTTTTTCTAATACCACATCTCACTCGTCACATCTTTGTGGAGGTTTCTCCCTCTTCCCCCTCTCCCTTTATCCCCCTGCCTCTCCCCATCTCTCCCCCTCTCATCGTCTCTCTCATCATTCTATCTCTGTTCATTTTTTCTACATTTCTATAATCGTTGGTTCATGAATTGTTTTCGTCCATTCTCTTTCCCTTTTCCGAACAACGCGCTCTTCTACAATCGCAACATGTGTCTCTCTCTCTCCTCCCTCGCACCCATATCATCCCCCTCTTCTCTACCCCCCTACACACACACACACACACACACACACACACACACACACACACACACACACACACACACACACACACACACACACACACACACACACACACACACAACTCTCTTCCCCTCTCTCTCACTGCCCCTCTCTTTTTCTCTCTATTTCTTTATCTTTATTTTCCCCACCTCGATACAATCGTTCGTTCAATAACTTCTTTCGCCCATCCTCTTTCCTTCCTCTAACCAACTTTATTAAATTCCCTATCCTCGATTACAAAGTATATTCGCCTCACTTTAAAGATCGACATCTTCCAATTTCCCCCGCTTTTCTCTGTCATGTTTGTCTTTGATATATTATATTTTAAAACTGATCTGGCTATCATCCGAAACCAAATCTATACAGCCATGCTAATTACTTTTAAAATACCAGTGTCGGAGGTTGTTAAAGGATACATAGCTAGTATTCGGTCAAAAGTTGTCAGTGATCGGTATGGGGTGGTTGTTACATAATTTCTACTATTATATGGTCTGTTACAAACAAAAATTTCCCGACTAAACTTATCGGGATAATTGTTTGGTTGTTTGGGGGCAAACGCAAAGATTTCACAAAATCCTAAGTTAGACTTAACTCTTAGTTGGACTTGAAAATTATGGCAAGCTTTTAGTTTCTTTGAAACATTGTTGCAATGGTACTTTAAAAAAAGATAAAATGTTGTTTTAAATATAAAAGTTATATATTATTATCAAGGAGATCTCATGTTCTTGATATGAAATATATGAACAGTCCAAACTACTTGCATTTGTGCTTTTAAACATATTTTATTCTAAGGCTACAAATGGCTAACCATATTTTTAAGTCCAACTTAGAATTTAAGTTCAACTTAGAATCTTTATGAAACACCCCCCTGTTCACAAATATTGGTAACATCCTCGCTGACGATAGGTCACCGTTGCTCGTATGTGATGGTCGTCGACGTTCGTATGACGTTCGGCACCATAGTATAAAGGAGATCTTCTTTCAAACAAAAAAGTTGCGACCGACGAAAACCAAGCGAGCGCCGACAGAAATCATAATTTTGCCGAAAGTAGACGAACGACCTTACGGAAACGTGTTGGAGATTATACCGTTTTCATGCTGGCAGACTTTTCATCGGATGCGTCCGGACGCATCCGATGAAACGGCCACTATGAATGGTACAGAGGAGAAAAGGCCGATAGAATAGGCGATGAAAAGAAGAGAAATAGGCGATTAAATTCTCCTACTTTAGAGTAGGAGAAATTCTCTTTCTATCGGTGTCACTCCGATGAAACGGGCAGCATGAAATGGTTCGGGTGAAAAATACCGATGAAAATGGTCAAAGGTCGTTATCTTGTTCCGGCTAAAGCAGTGTAACGCGCGCTTTTTCGGAACACGGCATGCGATACTATTTTGCTGCGCCAGCATATAGCTCGTGTAAGGTGAACCTCGAGTATCGTGCACGTGTTTTTTGTTGACGTTTTGTTTACGTATAAATTGATTCGTTTTACTTGTATATGCTGCATGAATATAAAGGTTTTTAAAAAAATTCATTCATTATCGTTATAATAATATATTTATTATAAAGCATATATTTATAAAACCAAATGATGAACAGAACAATATTTAAAACGGATCACTAAAACATTTATTGAAAGTATAGTGGATTTTGTTTTATCACGATCGTCTCTTGGAATTCGCGCAGTCACGTTGCTACAATTGTTCGCGCGCCAATCCACTATATCTGCCAGCTCGTGCAGCAAACCATTGCGCAACAATTCTTCACTTCCGGCCGGTGAATGCAAAAGGCGATTAAATTCCCCCGCACAATGAACGCGACAGAGGGGAAGTGGCGATTTCACCGTTGTTTACATAAGAAATTCCATCGGTATTTTTCATCGGTATTTTCATCGGTAAGGGCAGCGTCGACGTTCGTACGGCGCTCGGTACGATAATTTACAAGATGTCTGAATATCGATAGGTTTATACGTTCACGATTGGTCGCCGAAACCTTAATTTTTCTAAATATAGGTTTTCCCGCTCAATTTCGCGATTGTGTCAATCGAATTGATAATAGGAGCAAACCAATTCGCGCGATTTGCGATCGCCGTACCAAAGCAGCATTCGAATTCGTAAATAGTCGTTCAAAATCACGTAGGAGCAAGTGAATTTGCACAAAGTGCATACCTTTTCATCAATGGTCATTCGAATTCGCGAAAGGCCGTTGACAGTTGGCTGCACATTCGCGAATTCGAATGCCCATAAATAAACTTCTGTGTCTATTCACGAAAGCGTATGCGTATGCATGAATTCGCATGCACTTATTCGGAATTTGGAAGACCGATACCAACGATTACGCGGCAACGCGCGAATTCGAATGACCCTAAATGAATTCGATTGAAAAAAGTGCAAAATTGAGCGGGAAAACCTATACTCATAGTGGTTTATAGTTTAGGCATATAATGTATTAACGATCGGGTGCCACCTTTCACATAGAGCACTTGGTTAGATATATACATGTATCCGATTAATTACCATTGGAGGTTGATCGGTCTGAGAGGCGTTATTACGTCGTAATTCATCATTTTAAACGAAATAAACACAAATGCGCCAGATGTATCAAAGGGACAGTCCCTCTTTTACAAAACGTCTAAACAGTTTCCAGTTGACGGATGGGGATGAATGTAACACACACAAAAAAATCAGATCGAATGAAAAACGAATGCGTCCCTCCATCAAACTAAACCCCTCAAAAAAAGTTCGGAAACTCAAGTTTGATCGATCATATCTCTCGTATTTTTGAATAAGAATACTCGAAATCGGTGTCACAATAAAGCCTCATTATATACCTTTCAAACGGTGTATTATGTGTAGTGATTATGCAATTGGGGCGATTGCAGTAGCCCAGAGAATAGGGGGAGGCAGGAAGTGAAATCTCGCAAAATGGCCCCAATGCATTCAATTTACGAGTGCATGACTGTGTTGATCAGTGTTCTAAAGGTTAACATTGTATTGAATACTGCCACCCTTTCCATTCATCAAAATTGTTGAATTGGATACCATTTTAATGGAAATTATCTCTTCATTACGATGGCATATTAATCGTAAGGATTATGCAAATGGAGTGTGTGCAGCGAACCGGAATATGGAGATGGGTCGAGTGTGAAATCAGACAAAAAGATATGGAGTTGACAAAAAATCAGAGCGTTGCATTTTTGTCGAGCTTTTGGGAGGATTTTTTAGCATTTCAAATAAAATATTCATGATCAAATATGATATCAACGGAAAGCCCAACAACTCTTCTGTATGAAAATGTGAAATTCATAATGATTTTTGTAAAGGGCGGCTGCAGGGAGATGAATGGGAGGGAGCCTCAAAAGTGACCCATTTTGAAACGCTCTGATTTCAAGGCACTATTCATGCGTTTTCAATTGAATTCCTCTCATTCATGGCCAACTCATTCAAGTCGCATTACATCCTCTACACAATGGTATACAGATACCGACACCAAATCAGAGCGTTTTGAAATGGGTCACTTTTGAGGCTCCCCCACATTCATCTCCCTGCAGCCGCCCTTTACAAAAATCATTATAAATGTCACATTTTCATACAGAAGAGTTGTTGGGCTTTCCGTTGATATCAATTTAAATCATGAATATTTTATTTGAAATGCTAAAAAATCCTCCCAAAAGCTCCAAAAAAATGCAACGCTCTGATTTTTTGTCAACTCCATATCTTTTTGTCTGATTTCACACTCGACCCATCTCCATATTCCGGTTCGCTGCACACACCCCATTTGCATAATCCTTACGATTAATATGCCATCGTAAGGAAGAGATAATTTCCATTAAAATGGTATCAAATTCAACAATTTTGATGAATGGAAAGGGTGGCAGTATGCCACTGGCGTAAATCTGTTCGGAAAGCACAATGCATTGGGGGGTCGAGCAATTGTTCACAAACCGTTTGTGAACAATTGCTCGACCCCCCAATGCATTGTGCTTTCCGGACAGATTTACGCCAGTGCAGTATGCAATAGAATGTTAACCTTTAGAAAACTGATCAACACAGTCATGGACTCGTAAATTGAATGCATTGGGGCCATTTTGCGAGATTTCACTTCCTGCCTCCCCCTATTCTCTGGGCTACTGCAATCGCCCCAATTGCATAATCACTACACATAATGCATCGTTTGAAAGGTATATAATGAGGCTTTATTGTGACACCGATTTCGAGTATTCTTATTAAAAAATACGAGAGGTATGATCGATGAAACTTGAGTTTCCGAACTTTTTTTGAGGGGTTTATATATCGGTCAATAAAGGAGTTTAACTGATACCGTATTACAACAATATTGTACTTATTCTGGTATAGGTATTGTGAAGCCGACATTTGAAAAGGTATGTCACGGAAAAAGATCTAAATAATGAAGAATATGTAATTACATGTAGTCAGTTTAGGCGAGGTTTGGTTATTTTGTTTAGTATCCGCTTATGCCGTTGTTATTTATGCGCGGGTCACGTAGCTAGCAAGGGTCACGTAGGGGTCATGCATAGCGATGTAGTACTCCGTGGAATCCGTGTGCGAACATTCTCACCGTGTGAATACACGTATAATGCACAATTAAATGTTGGACGACGGTTTATTAGTTGTAGGTCTATATAACTCCATTTCAAGCCCTAATTTTTTCAGGCATGCTATTAAATGACATTTTCTTTCATATAAGACAATAACCTCGCAACTTTTGAAATTTGGCTTGCAAAAGACCCAGGTAGCAAGCCAACGTTGGACCAACGTCGGAAACTTGCAAACTCGTTGGAACTCGTTGGACGTTGGACAATCTCGTTGGATCAACGTTGGACCAACATCGGTAACTCGCAGTGAAAAAGAAGTTGGACAATCTCATTGGACCAACGTTGGACCAACATCGGTAACTCGCAGTGAAATGTACGTTGGACAATCTCGTTGGACCAACGTTGGATCAACATCGTTAACTCGCAGTGAAATGGACGTTGGACAATCTTGTTGGACCAACGTTGGATCAACATCGGTAACTCGCAGTGAAAAAGACGTTGGACAATCTCGTTGGACCAACGTTGGACCAACATCGGTAACTCGCAGTGAAAAAGACGTTGGACAATCTCGTTGGACCAACATCGGTAACTCGCAGTGAAATGGACGTTGGACAATCTTGTTGGACCAACGTTGGACCAACATCGGTAACTCGCAGTGAAAAAGACGTCGGACAATCTCGTTGGACCAACGTTGGACCAACATCGGTAACTCGCAGTGAAATGGACGTTGGACAATCTCGTTGGACCAACGTTGCACCAACATCAGTAACTTGCAGTGAAATAGTCGTTGGACAATCTCGTTGGACCAACGTTGGATCAACATCGGTAACTCGCAGTGAAAAAGACGTTGGACAATCTCGTTGGACCAACGTTGGACCAACATCAGTAACTCGCAGTGAAAAAGACGTTGGACAATCTCGTTAGCCCAACGTTGGACCAACATCGGTAATTCGCAGTGAAATGGACGTTGTACAATCTTGTTGGACCAACGTTGGACCAACATCGGTAACTCGCAGTGAAATGGACGTTGGACAATCTCGTTGGACCAACGGTGGACCAACATCGGTAACTCGCAGTGAAATTGACGTTGGACAATCTCGTTGGAACAACGCTGGACCAACATCGGTAACTCGCAGTGAAAAAGACGTTGGACAATCTTGTTGGACCAACGTTGGATCAACATCGGTACCTCGCAGTGAAAAAGACGTTGGACAATCTCGTTGGACCAACGTTGGATCAACATCGGTAATTCGCAGTGAAAAAGACGTTGGACGATCTCGTTGGATCAACATCGGTAACTCACAGTGAAAAAGACGTTGGACAATATCTCGTTAGACCAACAGTAATGAGTGGACTCAAGTAGAATTACAATCATAAATAGAAGTGCGCCATCCCCGGTGAATTACCATATAGGATCGATTTGTATATTATCGGGTGTCAAGAAACCATGTATGATTTGGGCCATCGATCTACAAGCAGTTAATAAAGTAAGCTTTCAACTATACTCGTGTGCCTACTTGTATTATATTACGTGGTGTCTGAAGTGAAAGTGACTGTATGTCTGATTCGATTCGCCATGACCTGTGTTGTAGAAATGCTAATTTGAATCCATTTTGGGAGGCGAGCTTCACGGTTGATGTGTGACCGGATATACCATCCAGAAAACGCTTTATTGAGAACTGTACTGTTCGTTATCAACGGTGCATAGCTAGTAGGAAGAAAGAGCTCCAGAAGAGGCAGAAGCGATACTATGACCAGGGTGCCAAGTCGCTGCCGGTGTTGAAGTCTGGAGAACGTGTGTATAGCTACCAAGTGGGAAAAGAATGGAAACCTGGCGTAGTGACAACTCAAGATTCAACGCCCCGCTCGTACCACATCCAGAGTGAGAAAGGTGGGCGGTATCGCCGGAACAGACATCATCTAAAGAAGCGTCGCGCACCTGAAGGTAACATCCATGTTCCAGTAAACGAGGAAACGGAGGTCCCAGAAGCGTGCTGGAGTGAGGTGAAGCCGCCCTCGCAAGAACGTGACAGGCGCTACCCACTTCGACGTCTCAGACCCCCGGATAGATTATATTTGTGATAGAGATGAATACCATTTAGGGCAGAATAATCCCTTGGTATCATCTAGGCGTTGGGTAGTCCACCCTGGCACTAGCACGTTAAACCATTTTGCATTAAGGTAAATGTCGGTCTTACATAGGGGATGACAACCGTACGAAAGGGGCAGAATAATCCCCTGGTTCCATCTTCTGGGTGTCGGGTAGTCTACCCTGACACTCAAGTTTGTAATTTACCAGTATTTATTATTGTTATGCCAGAGTTACACATGGCAT
>JBAMJV010009617.1:67500-146603 GCA_037951105.1 Echinarachnius parma
AGAGGACAAGATAATTAGTGATACCGAGCGACTACATTCACAATAATGAGACATTGCGGTGCAATTTCGGCTTGTGGGGCGATAACGCATCATTATTCACTGGCATGGCCACTGACTAGCCCACCCTATGAAAACGATATTAGGTTCAGAACCAGGCGGAATTTAAGCGCGTGCGGGTCCCTTACGTATCATAATGTACGTGCTGTCATCTGCATAATAGAGCGCGCGCCGTCCGTAAACATGGTGTTTCCTGCGAGAGATCATTGAATGGCGCCCTCTCACACGATGCCGCTGTCCGACTTTAAAGCGATTGGTGCTTCAACTCCTGTCTGACTTATCGTCTGCTAATGCGTAGGTCACAAATGCTCCGATTTGGGATACGGCACCCGTACGATGCCACTTTTAGGTGAAATCTTGCAAGAATCTTGCGGCTTCCGCAAGGGTGCCGTGGCTATCGTGCGGTCGCCGTTGCATTTTTCCTCGCAGTCAACAAATTTGTTAACGCGGAGTTAAAACAAAAAATGCATCGTACGATGTTTTACTTGCCGTAAGCTCGTAGACACGTCGTAGAGAGCATCGCACGTGCACCGCAAGGGCACTGCACGGGCCCAGCAGGGACACCGTAGCATTTTCCCGAATTTGTGACAGAATTTGGGGCCACTCAAATCGCACGATATCGTAAGAGTATCTTGCGATGCCTCTACGGGTTCCGTAAGGCGTCCGTACGAGCGCTCAGATTGTAAGTACGGAAGCCGTGCGATTTAATTTTGCTTGAACTCCCAAAATCATCGTACGGTCCCCGGCAATTATGTGACCGCTACACAAAGATATCGCAGACATCGTACGATATCCCAACTCCACAAAATCGTAGAAAATCCGCCGTAGGAAAAAAAAAAATCGTACGGCGCTAGGAACATTTGTGACCTAGGCATAACGCGGAGTTAAAAACAAGAATGCATCGTACGATGTTTAACTTGCCGTAAGCCCGTAGACACGTCGAAGAGAGCATCGCACGGGCACCGCACGGGCACAGCACGGACACCGCAGCCTTTATTCGAATATCGTACGATTTTGAGACTGAATATTTGGCCACTCAAATCGTACGGATACCGTGGAGTCACCTCAAGAGCACCGTAAGGCACCCGTACGGGCACTAAGACCCCGTTTACAGTGAAAAAAAGGCCGGGCCGAGACGCGTCTCGGCCCGGCCTTTTTTTCACTGTAAACGCTCAAAAGGCCAAATGCGGGGCCAAAAGTGGCCGCGCATTTGGCCCCGCTCTGGAGGTAGTCTCGGCCGCGGCCGAGACGCGTCTCGGCCCCGCTTTTTCTCACTGTAAACGCACGCAGGGCCAAATGCGGTACCAAATTGGGAAAACAATTCATTGCAAATAACGCGCCTTTGTTCTGTGACCCCGGCGTGCCTCCAAAATAATGGTTTGTTTACATGCAGAGCGCCACTACGACAAGATATTGAAAGGGCGGCCGGGCCGCGAGGGCCGAGACCACCACTGTAAACGCACCAAAATTGGGGGGCCGAGTACCGCAATTTAAGCAGGGCCGAGACGCGTCTCGGCCCGGCCCTGCACTGTAAACGGGGTCTAAGATTTCCCCAAATCGTAGAAAATCCGCCGCAAGATTCCCGCAAGATTTCACCTAAAAGTGGCATCGTACGGGCGTCGTATCCCGATTTCAACAAAACGTCACATGCATAATTTTGTATGAATAATGGTTGAAACCAATGCTTTTTTAGAGAGCGCCCTCTTGTGTTTTAATGGCTCTATTTGAATGATAACAGGCTTTTTACTTAGTCGTTTGTAATTTTGTATACCTTTCGAGCATGGTGGAGTTATAACTATTAGTTTGTAATGTTATTATGCAGGTTTTGGTAACTAAAGCTCAGCCTTACCAAAACTGTACTACCCCTTTAAACACAGGGTACGCATTTGTTTGAATCATTGCCCCTGTCCCCACTAATGTCTGGTCTGACCCAGGATATGGGATCACTGCCACTGTGCACAGTGGCGGATCTACGGGGGGGGGGGGGGGGGGGTTAGGGGGTTTAACCCCCCCCCCCCCCCCCCCCCTTGGGCTGCCAAGTGAAAATGTGATGTGCATAGAAAAACGCCATCATGTGTCTAGACCCACACAGTATCCGCATCGTCATTGGGTCAACCCCCCCCCCCCCCCCCCTTAGCAAAAAGCTAGATCCGCCCCTGGTGCGTATAATATGCAATGTACGAGACATGATTCATGTTGTACATGCATGCATGTGTTGCAGACTGCAGGGTGTCAGATGTTTTAACATTGGCAGGTATCCTGCTCGTCAAAACCCCCGAACCTATATAAGAAAGCTAAAACACTGGCATTTGGACTTACTGCATGCTGATGAGAGCATAGATCATCCCTGGCACCTTTAGGCCCCGTGTTGTGGTTGCAAAAAGAGTTACAATCGATGGTAACGTTGCAATCAATTGCAAATCAGAACATGTGACTCAATCATATGCCTAGTCAGTGCCTGATAAATCGCACTTACTGCCCGTCATAGCGTATAACAACGAGCAATATGCGCGATATTGTTAGTGTACATTCAGCTGTGTGCCGAGAGAATGTGAATGGTTGTTCGATGCTATGACGAGCAGGAAGTGCGATTTATTAGGCACTGTCTTGGTAAAAATGGGAACCTGACATGGTGTCACTCAGAGCGCCCTAAAACAAAAACTACACGACCAAACTTACTGTACTTGGTACCCTTTTCATTTGGAAAGACACCCTATCCGATGTACATATACATTTTGTTACTATATTTTGGGAAGTGCCCCGTTCCGTTTTTTGTTTTTGTGGGGGGTTTTTTTTTTGGGGGGGGGGCACCCTGTATAGTAATGCACACGTGGTGCATTGTTCTCACCATTAGAGCTCGTTGAGCGTCTTAATGTTGAGTATTTTATGCAATATTAGTAGTATTAAAGTATTAAAGTATATTGTTCTCGAACAATGGGATTTTGAATATTAATTCTTCATATGTTTATGATATATGAATATGCATTATGGATTAAAAATTATGAATTATGGATTATCAATATGGATTCATGATGGGGATTATCGCCTTATCGGATAAGTCTATTGTTTTAAGGAGAACCTTTTGTTTAAAACAATATTATATTGTTTTAAGATGCTGGGTGTGGATGTGGTGTGGCAAGATTGGTAGAGCGCGCGCTTTCCGATCATGAGATCCCGAGTTCGAACCCTGCCCACTGCCTTTGTCCTTCAGCAAGACAATTTATCCACAATTGCTGCTCACTACCCAGGTGTATAAATGGGGACCCGGTAGGAGGTGAAAGCCTAATGTGAAGGATCTTCTCAATGCCCATGAGCCGCTTGGAAGGAATGCTCCCCAGGGAGTGGAGATGGTGCACACAATGTGTGCTGGTTTGCATTGTATCCTATGACCGGGGGTAATATTATCATTGTAAAGCGCTTAGAGATGATTATCAATCATATTAGGCGCTATATAAACCGAGTATATTATTATATTATTATTATTATTTAAGAGGGATATCTATTGGTTTAAGGTCCTTATATTGGTTATAATCATATCTTATTGTTTTAAACGATTTATTATATGAGTGAATTTGCTCCCGTTCCTCTATTACCTTAAATAACTCCTTTGTTTATAGGCTACTCTTTATACAACTCATTATACTCTTTTTACAACTCAGTACACTCTTTATACAACTCATTATAATCTATTGTCTACTTATTATACCATAACCGTACTCTTTTGTATTCTTGGAGCGACTCATTCGAGAGTTTGGTCAATTTGTCGGTATACATAACCCGTACAGTAAACACTGTAACTAGCCAAACGCCCGAATAGCCATTTAAAGGTAGTTCAGATTCGTCAAATGAGATGCGCGGCGCCATCTTGCATACGCGTTGCGCACGGTGCGTAATGCACGTTAGCTCAGTGTCATGCGGTGCGCGCAAACTAGCCCAGTTCAAAATGGCGACCCGCTGTGTAGCATCCCCACGCTTGATGCCCTTTAACCGAATCAGGGAATAGAGTAAGAACGTATGTACTCTTTTCTCTACTAATTGCACTCTTCTTTTTTTTTTACCCCTGGTGCTCTTGGAACGAGTCAGTCGACTAATCGGCTGGTTTGCATATTTGAGTTTCAATGTTTAGGTGTGGGGTGTGTATACTAACCATCTGCCCAAAGTGTCGGAAGAGTCGTTATAAGAGTACAAAAGAGTAGGGTTTGGGTATAATTAGTAGACAATAGATTATAATGAGTTGTGTAAAGAGCATAATGAGTTATATAAAGAGTTTAATGAGTTGTATAAAGAGTATTAACAAACAAAAAAAATGCTAAAACTTTTTCAAAAATTTTAAAAAGACGTTTTTAAATGGTTGTTGATGATCTCTCTATTTAATAATTATTTCAACAAAACATCACATATATTGTATAAAAAATGGTTGAAACCAATTTTTTTTTTAGAGAGCGCCCTCTCGTGTTTGAATGGTAACAGGCTTTTTACTTAGTCGTTTGTAATTTGCTATACCTTTCGAGCATGGTGGAGTTATAACTATTAGTTTGTAATGTTATTGTGCAGGTTTTGGTTACTAAAGCTCATCCTTACCAAAACTGTACTACCCCTTTAAATTATTCAAGTCGTTAGAAGGGGTTTTGAGAGCAGGAAATGCGGATTGAATGTTTTGCTAAAAACAACACCTTCGTAGCAGATTGTTAGATATTGGCACAAAATGTCCTGAGTTCGATACGAATGTTATTTTCTGTTGAATCTTCTCATTATTAATTAATTAGTTAAGTTAAATTATATGTTCAATCATACATTTAAACTTTTAATTGCGATTGTATTTTGTAATAACATTAACTTTCGTCATATGAGACATGCACATTGTCATCTATAGGCCTATGTGTGTAAAACTAAAAGTCATACGTGTAAATACATTATAAATAACAGACTAAAGCTATCCATTACTTGATAACAAAGGTGCTTAAATTAATAACCCTTGCAATAGTTTATAAGGAGATGTATTAATCACAGCTCGGCAGCTGCTAACCATACGACTCGCTGTCAGATGTCAACCCCGCAGCTCTGGGTGTAATGACCTTCATTATGCGTTGCTTGACAGTGCAGACCTGCAGGGTTAGATTGTAATTAATGCGCTGGGCTGCGATTAACAATATCCATAAAGTTGGTATGATTTGTGGCGTGAAACGAATTGTATCGACACCTAAAACTCTGGGATGGTGTCTAATAATGTTAGACCAGGGCGCTGGTATTTAGACTGGTACCTCAATGATTAGACCATCAGACCAAGGGTCTAGATTTAAGTTGGTCCATGTCTATGCCAGAGCGGCGATTTTAGTTTGTTCAGGGCACAAACCGTACCTACTTGATCACTGTTTTGTTCTTGGGAGCCGAACATGTGTTTGCAAAACTGCCGAGACAAATCTAATAATCATTTCTATATATAACTAGCGAGTGATGGACACTAAGAACTAGAGATTGATCATTAATTTAGAGATGATTATCAATCATATTAGGCGCTATATAAATCGCAAAAAATATTATTATTATTAATTTACTGTAGTTGAGGCATAACTGCCCACTGTCTCTTGTTGTTGCTTCCACATTTCCTTTGTTTACAATACAGCTTACATTGACTGGAAATATTCGATATCATGATAATTATGGCCCGGGCATGGCGTACATGATTAATTGAATAATAGATCTGACTCTTTGCGACTATCGGGAGATTCCGCGTTCGCCGTTTGTGCTTGTGTATTATTTTAGCTTGAAAGAGGATTGATAAAATCACAATTTTTACTATAATATATAAAATGTTGTTTGTTGTTGTTATTTTTTTCTCAATAAGGCACATTGATGAAATTTATCGACTAGATGTATTTACTCCGTTCAAATGTGGTATATACAAATATGTCTTTATTTCTTTATTGTTTTATCTAGTTCTTACTTATCTTTCGTGCACATCCGATCTCGCCAGGGAACATTTTTTTTTCATTCAGGAATGAGATGAAATTTAGCCGTTTATCTTCCGAACTTGGTCAGCGGAAAGGATATTATGTCGTTGCAAAATCGGATGCAATTTGTAAGGTTACACCATAATTATCGTGTGCTCTGCAATGAAACCATGCAGGTTATTGTATTATAGCATGTCGGGTAAGGCGAAGCACCCCGATAGCAAGTAAACAATCTCCGTGGTTTAATATCCGTTCGAGGCTGATCGTTTAAGCTGTCAGTCACCACCCAAATCAACAGGGGTCCATCACGGGAGCACGTCCCGGGGGAAAGGGGTAGTCATTGGTAGTAGTTCGAGCTAGAGTAATCAAGGAGTAAAGTATTGTGAAATCAATAATTTCACTTTTTTCGCGTCATAAATAGGACGATGGTACTGTATATGATTTGCAGGAATTGAGAAAGAGACGGGAGTAAAAGTGGGTGTGAAGTGAAAGATTTATGAGTTTAGCATCGACGGTTGTCAGCGATGAAATCATTATGTTGGAAAATGAGTTTTTGGGAGAGCTGTGATTTATTGGGCGGACCGGTGGCACTGGTGCCCCTTGGAACAAATAGGCCATGAAATGAATGGCAAACACGTTTAGCTGTCTGCGTTAAAAAATGATTTATGTATTCCCTTTGCTTTCGATTGACTTATGAAGGATGGCATACTCTCCGCAGGTCGCGACCTCGGAAGTTATTCTCACCAACAATTAAGTCGATTTGGGGCAGCGTGGCGGCTGACAAAATTTTAATCGAGAAACGCATCTGGAAATTGAGAATACCATTATTTTTTCAATGATTGTGATTTGGGTGGAGATTTATGAAGGGACCGTTTTGATGGCATATCTAAATGCGTTTTGAGGGCAAAAGTTGTTCTGAGTCAAATTTATCATTCAATTTCACCAGAGCCCAGTTAGCATGGCCTGATTAACTTCTATTCTGTCACGATAATTTATATAGATGTGACAATATAAAAACATAATAACAGTGCTTTAAGTTTATTTAAATGTAACATCAAAGACAAACAATACAGAACAAATCGATACTGTTTTTTGTAGTAAATATATATTGTTAATTTGCATTTGTATCAGCCTATCTATAAAATGCTAAATGCTAACAATAAATGTTGGCATATCTCAAATGAACGCGTACACTCAAACCCTGACTTCACATGAATACAACGGGACAAATTCAGCTCATATGCAAAAGTAAATCGTGAGACAATAAGAAAACAGCGAAATTGACCTTCCTATACCGTAAAAAACGTGATTATCATTAATGTCACATATTTCATACAAACCTTGATAAGATATATCCGATGGCTAACTATTATTCTCGTCGAAACAACTCAAACAAGGTCGCGAACCGGGTCGTTAAACATTATTAAAGGGATAGTAGCGTTCTAGTTTAGTTTCAAAAACCAGTTGCGAGGTAGCTATGGAGTGTAGGAATGGCAAAAGCAATCAAACAAGAGAAAGGTGGAAGCTCCAAGTGATTTTGGTTGATTTTTGACAAAGTTAATGGAACTGGTAAAACTGAATGTTAGTAACCAAAACTTGCACTAGGCTATATCATTACAAAAGAATAGTTATAACTCTACCATGCCCGAAACGAAAGGTAAAACAACTTACAAACATTTATTCCAATTGGGTATATTCATTGATATTTCAGCTGTTTCTCAACCGATTTTGATCAAATTATGTTTGTTTTATCTCTAAAACATGTGCTCTTCCATGTCTTCCAAGTATAAACACTGAGTTTTTCATTACCTTACAAATTAATTATTTTCTGAAGCGCCCTCTAAACCATAACTAAACTATCCCTTTAACCTATCACTCGTGAGTAAGATCCTTGCGCGTTATTACATATCGCGAGGGAAGCAAATCATGTTAAATGTTGACCCTTGTTTCAATTAGGCTGATTAGTTACAACCGAACAGCCTCTCCGTTTAGCGGCACGGCCAGAAAGGGACGGTGTAAATCATCCCTTTATTACATTACGCCTCGCCTGTTTGGTAATTCAGACTAAATTTGCAATGCTCTTTAGCATTTGCTAAACACTAACGGCCCGCCATCATGTACATGATGTCGTGAATTAGTAGTGCCCTTTTATAATTACCATGACTTTGTAACATACCGACTACATGCAGGGCGTAATTCTATCATGTTTAAGATGGCCTCCAATAATAAGCTTTGTATATTGTTATTAAACTCGTCACGTTCTATATGCTAATAGCACTATTGAAATTGCATTAATAATAATGTATAGCATTTCTAATCCGTCGTATGTCTATATAGACCGAAAAAGGTCGTCGGTAATTGCACAATACCGAAATAAATTATGACTTTGTTTCATGAAGTTTGTTCGGGGTTTGAGCAATTGGACACTTCGACATAATGTATTAACGTTTCTAAAATTATAACGGCTGTATCTTATTAAAGAAAAATAGAAAATAGTATTGGACATCCCAGGTAACCATCCAAATAATGTGTAAAATGATTAATTATTAAAGGGAACACAATCTTGATGTGCAAGGGGGTACATTCGTGTGGGATTTGGGTATAGTAACAAGTTGAGTTTTTGTGAGGTTTCTACAAACTGTTGTTTAGCTTTAAAGGGATCTAGTAACATTTTCCAAATCCACAGAACTTAGTTAGAACTCTGATGGTTCTCTGCATACATTGTTGTATTCGTATTACCAATAGAAGCATAGAACAAGTTTCTGTTTTCCTAATTTCCCTTTCGTAAAAAATATATTTATACGATTGAAGTGTTAAGATTTGTAATCATCCCCTGGAAATGTATAACTGGGTACAAAGTTAGTGCAATGAGTAAGCGAATTTCACTTTGCATTTTCGCTCATTACTCGGCCATATAACATTATTTTAACATAAAACTTCCACACATTACCTAGTACACATTTTATCAACCATTCATCACTTGTTGCACATGTCAACAAAGTTACTAGATCCCTTTAAGAAACTACAATGATAATACTGTAATAAAGTGATCTCCATTACAATGTATCATTATCATGATTACGAAGGCCCTGCGTTAATGAAACATGGATATCGTTGACTGGATGAGATGCCAGTCAATCGGGCAGTGACAGCGGGATCACTCGTTACCCCCGCCGCCTCGCTAATTACTGCCGACAACTCGGCGGGCAGACGAGGCGACATAGACCCCCGTTTATCACCTCCCCTATATCAGCTAACAGAACATTACCCTTGCTGTAGACTTGCTCCCGTTTCTTTTCACCTCCATATATATCAGAACATCATCCTCGTTACAGTGGACATGATTGCATACATTCTTGGCATGCTGGTATTGTAATCAAATCAATACTTGATAAACGCATTTCTTGTTATCATGTACAAGTGCCATGTTATTATCTTCATTATACTCATTAAAATGGGTATACAGTTCAAATTCACACCAAAAAAATCGTGCGCATAATATGAGGTGCCATGGCGTGCACATCAGCCCCCCCCCCCCAAAAAAAAGGAGACAAATAATGATGTTTATTATAGTTTATTACATTTTCAAATAAATACAGTAAAGGTTACATTGTGGCATCGTGTGATTTATATTTTACTTTGATGTGTTTGCAGACAATTTGGAATATTGAACGGTGTTAACAATAATACAAAATAATTGTACACCTTCCTTTCGAAATGCTTCATTGACTATGTCTATGTGTAAAGCATAATATTTACATTTGCAATTTACAATTTCCTCAATCATTTGGGAATCGTCAAGTTTCACTTCTCCCTTTGGGAATCTACGTGTGCTGGTAACCACATGCTCAAGGGGGGAAGGCTTGAGTTCCTTTCACCCCAAAGCCGAACCTGCTCTTCACCCCTTATAGATTCATATACAGAGCTCAATCAGCACGCCAATTATGAGGTGGCACAGGTGGGATACAATTGGAATCAACTTGCCCGAAGGCGAACGTCAACAAGTTTAGTTAATTTCAAGTCACGAGGCCGCGTGAAACAAATTAATTATGTGCATATTATATTATCGCCCCTCAGTCCTTACTTATACATCTCGAGTCAAGATGCCTTCCAAAGCTGTCGCGTGGAATTTTGATACCGGCAATTAAATCTAGGTTGTCAAGCCCAAGGTGAAAGTCTTGGCTTGCACCTTGTATCATCTGGTATCTTGGCAGGCTAGGCCGAGCACCGGGCGTGCTCTTCGGGGGTTTGCTGAGCCCCCCTTCAACTCTCAAACAGGAGGACCATTGTAGCCTACCAGTCATGCCAGTGTTGCGGTGGGTCCAGTAGGTAGTCTCAACGTCACACAATTGGTTAATGAAGAAAAATCGTTATTATAGTTTTATGAGTAATATATCAGGATTGTAAAACACGGGCCGACTGAGTATGACCGGGGGTTTGCTAAATCGGAGGGAAGGAAACATGTTAATAATACAGGGCGTGAAACATGTCGAAGTGGGGTGGTTTAAATTGGTCGTGTCATTGCAACACCAGCACGCTGCGAGGCGCAAAGCGCCGTGAATAGATCCCTGAAAATTGGTTTAATGGAGAACTTTTCCCTCCGTGTGTACGAACCCCCGACCCCGCCCATCGGCTGTAATCGTTGCGTCCTGGCAGATCTCAGCGCTGATTGGTTGAGACACCGCGCAAAGCGTCATGGTTAATTGGATTTGGGAACCAATCGGAAACAAGAGCGGCCAATTAGTATGACAAACGACGCTGCTGACAGGTAAGTCGACGGGACGGGGCACATGGCGAAACCCTCGAAAGAGTTCAAGCGTCTGATTATCTAATTATGAAGTCGCGCTCTGAGTGGCCAAAACTTTTCTCCCCCTCGCCCCCTCACTCTCTCACCCATCCATGTGCTCATTCATAATTTCACCTCCTTCTTCTCCGCTTGCCTGCACGGAAATCATCGACATTTGTTATGGAGACCAGATAGTTGTTATACTTCCATAAAGCTACATGTATATGAGTCGAAACTGGAAGTCTCGTGGAAAAATATTAGGCTCTTACACTCTCGTCACCCAGTTCATACTTCCTGTTGCAGCTAGCTACCAGCGTGGTATTCTACATCATACGCACTTATTTGTTTTCCCAATCGGCACTTGTTGAGCAGATTCAGAACACTATTTTGCGATTTTTACAAAGTTCCGTCAAGGCCTACCCATTGAACAGTTTTTACAATTGAAATGATTGATAAAGACATTCATAGGACATTGTTTTATTCTTGATTCCCCTGCTTTTTCCTAATTGTTGTCGAACTTAATCAAACTGTTGGACTTGAGTTAGGGAGTTGGAGATTGTGATACCGCGACATGACCGCCACCATGAACGACCTGTTCACCCCTCTGCAGCGGATGGCCACCTCGCAGCTCCCCGGTCACCAGCCTCGCGGCCACCAGGCCCGCGGCCAGTCCTCGCGACCGTTCACCTCCTTCTACATCAAAGACATCCTGGGCTCCAAGATCGACTCCAACAACAAGCATGACAAGAGCCACGGCGAGAAGATCAACCAAGACAACAACTCGTCCACAGGACTGTTCGGAAAGAGGGGCGAGTCGACCCCCACGCGTCCAAGGGTCCTGAGCCACCAGCGCCATGAGCGTCACGAGCGGTCGAGCAGCGAGGAGACGAGGGTGCCGGTGCAGGTGAAGTCCGCCAGAGATGCGGGGGACTCGCCGCTCAGCGCTCTGGAGGAGCTAGCCAACAAGACGTTCACTGGACCCGATACCAGTATCCTGCGGGCAGCTGAAGGTAAAAATAACATTAGTGCAACATTTTAAATTATTTAATTACTTAATAGGTGTGTTATTCGTACACCTCAAGACCTCATGTATGGACAACGTACCACATTATCATGATTTGGTAATCTAAGCAATAGAAAAACAAGGTTTCAAATTTGAGGTGAATGTTATCACATCAACTTGATTGTCTTGACTCATCACTTTATTTAGACAGAAATGTTTTTCCTTATTATTGAAATAGGTTTTTTTTAAACAGTGTTATAACAACCATGAAAATACAAATTTATTTTAATTAAAAATGGTTAACAATTCCGAGTACAAGATAAATAAACAATTTCGAATTTCCCCCGGTACTAAGTATATACTGTAGCTTTATCTGGTATTTATATGTCATAAGTCGATAAATAAATGAATACAAGTAATTTCATGTCAATCATCCCTGCATGTAGTATACATACCGTATTATTCCAAAAAAATCTAAATACCACACTTTTAACAAAAAAGTGCAAAGTTAATGGCATTTAGATTTGGGAGATGACTTGTTTCTAACACAGCAGTTTCAGCTTGGTATGTTTAATTGTAATTATTCCATTTCGCTTATTTGTTTGAAAATAAAGCAGCAGCATGTTTTTTTTTTAAGCACAAAGAAAAAATATAAGTTTCTCTATTTTTATTCGCGTATTCATTTTATAGCATTTTGTTTCAAATGACGTAAAAGTAGAGACAATATTGAAATAATAACAACGGTATTATTTACATATCACAACAAGAATTAAGAAATAAAGGACAACGAATGGTCACGATCTGGTAAAACAATAGTTATTGGCAATATTTGGTAAGGTTGTATGAATGGAAACCTCGTGATGCATATTTACAGAGCACCCAATTATATTTAATATAATTATATATGAAAATGGTGATTAATTAGCCACTACCCATATATTTATAGTTAAAGCAACAAATATTGAAAGTGCATTAACACGCCCTTTCAATTTCATGTACGTAACAGTTGTATAATGTTGAAATGAAATAATTTTTGAAATCTGCCATTGTCATCAAAATGCATAATGCATACTTTCGTTGCAAGATGTATCTATTAATAATAGCAGGGAAACGAAAGATCATAAAGAAACTGTTCAAAAGTTTGGTTAAAATTAGTGTTTACATTTATTAAATCAGTTTGTCATGATCCGTGGTTCATATTTATTACAATCATCCATCATTATGTTATATAAAACACAAATGTTAAATATAAAAAAAAAATTGTAGAGTTGAAATTAAAAATATAACGTCCATACAATTATACAAAATCGTTTAAATTAGTAATTACATGCAACTTAACGGTTCAAGTAAACTAATCATAATCAAAGACGATGTAAATGTAGAAATGAATATATTTACATTACTGAAAATAAATGTAGAAGACAAGATAAATGATATTTTAACTATAGCTTTTTGGAGCATATATAAAATGATAGTAATCAGAAATCAATCGGTAAAAGATGAAAGAAGTACAAAACTATGGTTTACATTCTTAAAGGAAGTTCACTTTTGCATACAGATTATTGATTACCTGCGTACAGAAAACAAAAAAGAATTGTATTATTTACCATACATGATAAAAACATTTGTAATGTCTAAATTGATGTAAAAGAGAAAATGATTGTAATATGATTTGTTAAACTGTATGGAACTTAAATTGAAATCAATAAAAATAATGCCTGGAAAGGTGAAAGAAAAAATATCAATAATATTTCATTAGACAAGATAAGTAAAATATTACTACTTATAAATAAAATACAATCAAGCCTGTATTAGTATCCACCTGTCTACAGCAGCCAACCTGCTTGTAATTGCCACCAAAAGTGATCCAATGCCGAGAAAAACGGTGCCATGGAACCTGTCTATAAATGTCACCTGTCTACAATGGCCACTTTTCTTGTTTCCCTTGAGTGGTCACTATATACAGGTTTGACTGTATACGACTCTTAATGATAAAAAACACAATAAAATCGGGTATTCTGTTTTCTGCTAAGGTTATAACAAATCTACTCATTTGCATCACTCCTGTGCATGAAAAATTATTTCATCTTCACGCAGTCCATATTACTGCCCAGGGGAGGAGTATGTGGTAGTGTATTCAATTACCGAAACGGAGTAAGGAAATTAGATTGATTAAAACAGTTTACAAACGAAACAGATCAGGCGTTATACTAGCATTGGTGCGCCCGCTGGGACGAAGGGAACAAATGAAATTAGTTTTGTGTTCTAAAATTGTCTGTGCACGTAGTCTCTCGTGGCATGACAGCGAAACATGTCACGTGCTTCGAGTTTACGTAACATTATATTAATAATGATGACATATTTGCTTTGCAGAGTTGTAATTCGTGGGGTATGTCAGGTCAGTTGTAGTGTGCTCGGCTACATAGTTACACTGATAAATGAGCCTGAAACGTTTTTAATGTTAAAGGGGGCCACAACGCAAAGAACAGCAAAAGCTTATCATGTGTTGGTACAGTTGTTTGATATTATACAGATGTCCAACACTTTGCAAAGAGTTGTGTAATTCATAAACAATGCAATTAATCCCCAAAACTTACGGAACCGACAGGGTCTTTGGTTCCGTAAGCGCCGAACGTTTGCGAGTGCGCCAATTCTATACACGCGTAAAACTATTACCTTTCATTTATAACAATATAGTTTTGGGCTGTTGGTTCCCTTTAAAGATAATTATCCCTTACAACGTCACCATCCTATAACATAACCATGATAATACTCTCTTGAAACACACGCACAAAAATCTGCCAATGTATATTGTGGTCAAGTATAACACAACTGCCTCACAGACTCTCATTAATTAGCATTTCAGCCGAAACTGCATTACTAATTTCTTATACAAAACAAAAAATGCATTGGTTAATTGTGTAGGTTCTTGATATAAAACCACAATCCGTTTTCAATGAAAAAAAAAACGCAGCCGTTTCTCGGGAAGTGTAGTACACTGTACTGATATCCGAGAAATCGCATGAGGTCACTATTCAATTCCCGACGTTCGCATTTATGATTCAACTTTTCCTAATAATTATCCCACTCTGTCGACTAAGATCATAATCCTCAAACACGATAACAGGTGTATTATAAGTGACACTATATGAAAATAATAAATAGGCAATTGATCGATGACGTCATTTGATCGATCTCGTTAGTTAAGGCCTATACGCTTTAGTTTATCCTTTTGTTTATAGGGAAAAGTGCATACCATAAGTCGTAAAGTGATTCTTTAAGATATGAGGTAAACAAATCAAATACAAATATGGTTTCAGTGTTGCCACGTCATTCATTATAATAAACTATCGATAATTGTGTAGAAACGTATTTTTTTCATTTTAAAACTTTCTCTATACATTTTCAATTGAATTTAAACTATATGGCTGTATAATATTAGGTAGATTTTTCTTGTGTTGTATAATACATGATCTAAGAAGTATTATTTATTCACGCATACATTTTAAAATTACTATTCAAGATAACATAATTACTTTATTTATATACATTACTATTTTTAATTCCTTTTGCCTTTCATTATAAGTCGTAGAATCATTCTTGTAATTATTCAAACAATACAATGTCTGCAATTATATTCATATGAGCGTGTCACAATATGTGTGTATTCGTGACTCGTTTAAAATCATTACTATTTCAATCTGTTCAATCTTTCCCCATTTTTGCTTCTCTCTCTCTGGTGCAGCTGCAACGGCTACCGGTAAGCGCGAGGCCCTGACACTACTCAACCGCCAGCAGCCGCGCAAGAAACGCAAATCCCGCACGGCGTTCAGCAACCACCAGATATTCGAGCTGGAGCGGCGGTTCCTCTATCAGAAATACCTCACGCCAGCCGACCGGGACGAGCTGGCTTCGACACTCGGTCTCAGCAACGCGCAAGTCATCACGTGGTTCCAGAATCGGCGCGCCAAGCTCAAGCGCGATATTGACGAACTCAAGAACGACGTCCGAGCGACGTCGACGACACCGGTGCACAATACGACGACAATGAAAGCTGAAGATCACATGTTCATGCCGTCTACTGAGTCGACATCACTGTACGACCACGGCGAGGAAGAATGCTACACGGAAGACTCGTCGTCCGAGCTCATGTCTCCGTTCGATCACCGGCGAATAACGGGTTGCTATGACCATGGTGACGGGATGGGAACGGCAATCGCGGGCGAGAATGACAACGACAGTGATAGCGACAATATGAGCGTCCACTATGCTGACTCAGACAGCGAGGAAAACGCGCGCATGTCTATTTCGAAATCGTCTCCGTCTCCGGCCCAGAGCGATGACCTTATCGTGGATGACGACGACTACGACCTCGACCCTTCTGACATCAGAGTTCAGAGGACCGAATGAGACTTAGAATGACATTGATGTTTCACGAAGAAATATGCCTGATATAGGCACGCTATTGACTGTAAACAAAAATTAATGCATTATTTTATAGTGCATTAAACCATGCATTAAATCGGCTGGGACGATTATTAAGAATACTTATAATAATTTTCCATTTCGATGTAACATAGAAGTGTATTTTGGATCTGCGATCCATAGAATGATAATTATTATGTTCGAATGTATAAGTTATGTATATAATTATACTAAACCAAATATTTCTTGATCACGTTATCTGCCATAATTATATACAGTGATATATTGGTTACCGTTATTTATTTTATGATGGATATTTTGTCACTGGAATTGTACTGGACCACTTTTTAAAGGAAGGATAACAAAATAATTAATTATCCCAAACTATAAAAGAGGTCTTCCATGGAGGCTTTCCAACGGTTTGTCATAAGACAGACATGTAAGTGTTTTTAAAATTTTTATTTAACTGTCTTATTTTTCCAGTACAACGAATTACTTATTTGTTAGCCGATAAGAAATCTAGTATTTTAATTGGATTACAAAAAGAAGATTTCTTGTAATAAATCGCGTTACTTTCCAAATACTACATTACCAATAACTATTAATAATCATTCATTTCTTGTTTGTATAAGTCTATACATTTAACCGATTAAAGTGATCCATTAACTTTGTCAAATTCAACCAAAATCACATGGAACTATTCAACATTTATCTTGTAACTCGTTGTTTGGCTTATGGTAACAGAAGAGTGAAATAGGTTTTTATTTTTCAAATGTCTTCCTAATTATGGATATATTTATGATTGAATGAAAAGCGTTCTGGAATGCTTTTCGATTGTAGTCAAAACCAATGGACAGCAGGTGATAAAGCCGCACATCGATTTTCTATTTTTTCACTTGGTAAAACAGTGTTCTTTTTTTAATGAAACTATCAATCATTATTTAGAAGAAGTTTACAGTGATATTGGTATGTACGGTATGATTGAAGTCTCAATATAACTTTTGGAAAATTCTTATGAACAGTGAACAGTCTGTGTTTGATAATGTTTCATGATGATGTAACTGTATGCGTCATGACTGCGGACACAACCTGGATTAATTAAAGGGGCTGCGTCGTCGCGTCAGATGGCGCTTTCCAATTGCTCATAGTGAGGCTTATGTTATACGCACGACGCGCGCTGTGAGTTTACGTACGCTAGAGTTTCGTACGTGAGCACGTGAGTGTCACGCTAAAGCTAAGGCACTATCCCGTCTCGATCTTAAAGTGATTTTTAACACTTTAAACTATTTTGTCCGAAAGTGATATTTGAGACTTCAATCATAATACAAATATCATTGTAAGATTCTTCTGAATGACTTGCGATATTTGTATTAAAAAAAATAAAAAAATTTGAATTAGTGAAAAAGTGAAAATTGATGTCAGATTGTATACCCGATCGTTCGGGCGCGAATGAGTCGAATTCCGATCGTTGTATCTGATTTCGGATACATTTTACTCCAATCGAAATGCGTTCCGGAACGGTTTTGAATTCAATCAGAAGTGTGATAGCTCCAAGTAATTTTAATTGCATTTGTAATGGATCACTTTAATGTAATAACATGACATGTACTGCACTTTACACATGTCCACATTTAACTAGTTGTAATAGCTAGAACGTGATGAATACGTTTGAATAGAAAAGGATTACTTCTCTTCACTTTTTTAATTAAACAAACAAATTAAGCTCTTGGCTGTAATAATAATAATAATAATAAAAACACATAATATTACATTTATTTCCCACGTAAGTCAGTATTTTACTACTGAATGGTAACTACGAACACGTCATATATGTCATAGTCCACACAAAAGTGGAATCTATCTTTGCAGGGTCAGCCGATTTATTATAATTATTGTTATGATACGCACATTATTATTGTTAAAATATGATTGATATTAAAGGAATGTTTAATTCACATTGCATATTTGTTTCAGTTATTCTGATTAAAATAACTTAACGTATTTCAAGTGAGCTGTGAAAGTCTGCTTTATTATAATTTATTCTAGATGTGATGAATGACATTTTCCCGGTGACAATTGCTCCGCTACCAATCTCTCATAATATTTCAGAATACAATACATAATGATAAATAATCAATGTAATAATTATGTTTAATAAATATAAGCGCTGCATACGTTTAGTCCTTACCCAAACCCTATTACACTTACCCTGATCCTAATCCTAGAACTAAACATTATCCCATAGCGTGTAACTAATTCATCGGAGCAAATGTCATCGGAGCAGATCAGGGGGGGGGGGGGGGGGTGTTTCACAAAGATTCAAAGTTGAATTAAACTCTTAGTTGGACCTTACTATTATGGAAAGCCGTTAGTTTCTTTGTAAAATTGTTGAAACAGTTCTTTTGAAAAGGCATTAATTTTGATAAAAATTAGTTATATTTGAAATTATTCATATATACATTTTTGTTGAAAGTCTCAAATACTTGTATTTGTTTCTTTTGAATTTATTTCATTACAAAGCTACATAATTATTTGGTCAAATTTAGAGTTAATTTCAACTTAGGATCTGTGTGAAACACCCCCTGATGTGGTGTCGCCGATGAATGCTGCATGCAATGGTTGATGTTGTCAGTGGTGTATTAGCGACGGCCATGACGGCGGGAATGTGTTGTCAAATACAAGACACATACATTTTATTTGTAAAGAATAAGATAATGATGAGTGATATATTCAGGGACAATACTACTTAGTAAAATGGAACCTCGTTTTAAAGAATTGAGCTCTGATATAACAAAACCCTCTCATAACAAGGATATTTTGCTGGTCCCAGCTCTTTATATTCTTTTGCCTTTTTTACCCCAAGGTAATTTCCATGGTCCTAAGGACCTCGTAATGGAATATTTAGTTTGCGCATAGCATCCTGACTCTCTTACATTTATTAATCAATCAAATTAAAAAAAATTCCCACCTGCACTCGGCACTCGTATTTTGTATGTCTATCTTCTGACACGATCTGCACGGGTATTAACCCAAAGACATGTTTATTAAAATCTCTGTGTTTCCATTGGACAAATATACTGCCACAGTATTCACCATACACGCCTCACGCACGGTGCGAAATACACACTGGCTCGGAGTGTAATGTAATGCGCACAAACTAGCCTATTCGAAATAGTGAACCGCGGTGTAACATCCCTACGCGCGACAATCTTTAAATTGGCTGATTGACTGATCAGTTCCTTTACTAGTCGCTCCATTCAGACAGGGATTTGTGAATAGCCTACTGCTCGGAAAAAGTTGCATCAGATAAGATTTGATTTTGATTTTGAATTTGAATTCCATATTTCACAATCACAAATTATTTTGTTGCCGATGAAGTAAACATACAACGCAATATGTTCATTATAAAAGAATACAATATGAAATACACAAAACTACAATAAAACCATACAAATAACATAACCAATCAAAGGGTTCGTAAATAAGACGCGCGGTACCATCTTGCGCACGCCTCGCGCACGGTGCGAAATACACACTGGCTCGTAGTGTAATATAAAGCGCACAAACTATAGCCTATTAGAAATAGCGAACCGCGGTGTAACATCTCTACCCATGAAAATCGTTCAATTGACTGAATGACTTATCAGTTTCTTCACTAGTTGCTCCATTCAGACAGGGATCTGATGGATGGGATCTGTGAATACTGCTCGGTAGAGTTGCATCAGATTTTGATTTTGAATTTGAATTCCATATTTCACAATCACAAATTATTTTATTGCCGATGAAGTAACCATACAACGCAATATGTTCATTATAAAAGAATACAATATGAAATACACAAAACTACAATAAAACCATACAAATAACATGACCAATCAAAGGGTTCGTACATCAGACGCGCGGTTCCATCTTGCGAACGCCTCGCGCACGGTGCGAAATACACACTGGCTCGCAGTGTAATATAAAGCGCACAAACTATAGCCTATTAGAAACGGCGAACCGCGGTGTAACATCCCAACGCATGAACATCTTTCAATTGACTGATTGACAGATCAGTTCCTTTACTAGTTGCTCCATTCAGACAGGGATCTGGCCCACTATTCATAAAACCCCGCTAGCTTAGTTCATTGCTGTATTTTAACAGTGCAGTTTATTGAGCAGCAAACAGCTTTCCTCGTCCTAGGGTAAACTGGGTAAGCCTTAAGTTAACCCTAGTTAGCAACTTAATGATCTTGTGTTTAATTCTTAGCCACGTCACCCAAAAAGGACCAAAATAGACTTAGCAAGGAACTAAGCTAGCGGGTTTTTATGAATATGGGCACTGCTGGATGGGATCTGTGAATACTGCTCGGTATAAGTTGCATAAGATTAGAATAGATTTTGGTTTTGAATTTGAATTGCATAATTCACAATTACAAATTATGTTTTGGACAATGAAGTAAACATACAAAGTAATATATTTATTATAAAAGAATACAATATGAAATACACAGAATCATATAAATAAAAACCATATAAATTACATATCAATCAAAGAGAAGTTATGAAATAAAATGTAAAATACGGGGTAACCCAAAAGAAGAGATTGTCATTTTGGTCTACAACCAGCTGCCCAGTTTTGTATAATATAATTATTGATAAGTCTAATGTCCTTTTGTCTAAGTCTAGTTAGTCTATATAGTCATATAATTTAATCTACAGGCAGATAACACGGGAAGCCCTGTCATTTTACTTATACTTTTTAAATAAAATTGATCGTTGTTTTATCTGATTATAACATCTTGTACATAGTGCACGCTATGTTTGAGTGGTACCTTGCCGCTTAATTGGCCTACACTCATTTGGTCTACTCCCATTTGGTCTTCTCCCATTTTGTGTACTGGCAGAATAAGACTTCAGAGGGATTATGATTAGGGTTATTAATTTAATAGGAGTTGTGTTCGGGGCTAACTAGGTTTGGTAGTCAAGTATGAATAAATGGAAGATTCGGGCATCAAGAACCAGCGAAGCAGCAGACTAAACACTAAGCTAGACTAAATGGGTGACGACCAAGAGACCATAAACCGTTTGAGTCACACTGGGCGTTTAACATGTTTAAAAGATGTCACCCTGAAACAGTCACTGTCCTCCAATCAGCGCTTCATTAGCTCCATTACAACGATTACAGTCTAATAGGCGGGCAACTGCTGGTATGCGCGGCGTCGCGATGATCAGTTCTCGCGATAATCACGCCGTAATTGGTAAATGGGTGGGGCGTTAGCAGAAGGATGAGCATCGCGCGGGCGACACGGTAGCTAATTGCGCATTATTAGAATAATACATATACGCAAATACAAATCATCTAAATAAGTATTAGCCTACCTAGCTATCTCTGCTCCGCAAATCCGTCTCGTTAGTTACCGAAGATGAGTGTTACCGGTAATCCCCCTCTTCTGGTAGAGTGTATAATTCGATCTCATTTGGGGCAACGCCTGCTCAGATCGACGCCATGGCGCGGAGTCACAGCGAGCTGATGATGGTGTGACCGGATTACTACATTATTCGGTTTAACCCTTTAACTATACCGACCCATACAAATAAAACTGAGTAGTACACGGTTGATTGGACCATAGAATCGAGTGTGCTATTCAAGATCATTTATATAAGTCTTCAAAATTGTCAATTAGGCCGTTTGACGTTTGTCTATTTGGTTCTCTTTGATAATAAATGCGGAATTCAATCCCTCTTGCCACCTAATCCTATCCCGAAATACATTTTGGTTAATATATAATATGTTGTCAATTAGCACGTTGTTGGTCTTTTCCCTCTATAGTCAATATCAAATTAGCCAAATTAGTTTGGTTCACGCTACGTACTGCTATGCCTATCAATAACATGTTGAAGATGTACTTGGTTAAGCAATTTACATTTTAAATATCATTATGATAGATAAAATGTCCAATATTGTTTTACGAAACATGTTTTATAGCCTTAACCTTCGTTCAATCAGATTCAACTTGTTTCATTTTATTCAAACGTTGTTACTAACGTGACTATTTTAGAATGCTTGTCATAATTACACACTTCTACTGCAGCTACATCTATGTAGATAATCGTCATCCTTATCACATCCAACCTTCACTTTAGAATATGGATGTCGGAAATTGGTCCTAACAAGATGTAAGGGGAGATAAGTGTCAGAGGAAAAAGGCAGAAGGGAACAGAAATTGAGAGGGGTGGAAGTTTCAGAGGATAAAACGGGGTAAACGAAAGGCTTTAATACTTTTAAAACATTTTTTTAGAGAGCAAAACATTAACTCTTCACGTTTTATTTCCAAATATGACGGTGATGCTTGTATGCCAATGTATGCAATAGACTACATAGTATCGCATGTACCCGTGATATATTTGGCGCTAAAGGGTTTACTCAAAAATGAAAGTTCTTGAGAGGGCTTGATGCGGAGGGGTGAGAGTGGAGAGGATTTTTCGGAAGAGGGACGTCGCTTTCAATCCAGAGGAACGACAGTCACCCTCCTATAGCTGATCGTTCGCGAGCGTGGAACATTCGCAGCTTGTCGAAAACAGGCCCCGGACTTACCCACCGATGACTTAAGTCCATTCGAACTGACAGCTTGCCCAGCTTTGCACAAGACAATCTAGAAAAGAATTTTAAAAAGGGCGCAGAAAATAAATAGATAAATCCAGCGTTCGCGCCGATTTACAACGCGAGAAAAGTGCATCTACAGAAAAGGACATCTACCTGCACGAATGAAACAGAATAAAAAGTACGATTTTATAGTCTTTGTTGTACTTGGACATAAAATAGCTTAACATCAAGGTTACCTTTCACGTTGTACTTAGTTTACGCACAGTTTGTTATGCACCTCATTGATTAAATGTTTGGTTTAGGTTTAGTAGTAGGGTGAGGGTTAGTGCTGAAGGGTTTGGTTAGGTTAGTGTTGGAAATCTTTGTTGGTTTATGAAAAATGATCAGCGTAGCAATCTTTTGCTAGAACAAAATCATGAAACCACCAGGCCAATTGTAGGAGACAAGACCCTAGGGTCAATGAATAAAAAAAGGGGGTTCGGATTCGCGTGGTGCCATATTGAGAACCCCTTGCGCACAGTGCGAAATACACACAGACTTGCAGTGCGCACGAACTAGCCTGGTTACGAATGCTCGGACCGCCATCTGCACCCCCAGGCATGACAATGCCTAAACACTGAGGCTACATGATATAATGCAGTTATTATATCGATTTGAACCTATTCGGAGCTATTGTACTTTTCCCTCAGTGTATCTCCCGAGCCATAATTTGGCGATATTCTGACGAAAAATGAGTATGCAAAATTTGATGCACATTTTGGGGATCTCCCTATTTTACTACAGAATCAAAGTACAGTGAAACATGACTTAGTGACCACCTGCCCTAGTGGCCATCTGTATATAGCAACTATTGAACTGCATATAGCGGCCATCAAATGTTATCTCCTGCAGACAGCGTTGTTGTGGAACCCGTCTATAGAGGTCACCTGCCTACAGTGGCCACTCTTCTTGATTCCCATTGGGTGGTCACTATATAAAGGTTTGATCGTACCACTATAATTCAATAGCTAATTTCTTCACGGCACATCCAAGAGTAATCACATGCAGAGAGAAACTGCGTTGTTGTGGAACCCGTCTATAGCGGTTACGTACCTGCCTACAGTGGCCACTCTTCTTGATTCCCATTGGGTGGTCACTATATATACAGGTTTGTTCGTACCACTAAAATTCAATAACCAATTTTCACAATATATTTACCAATACCAGTGGGGTATATCGTGGCATATAATCAGGGAGCACAGAATACTTTATTTATGTTTCCTTTTTCATATATATTGTTTGTACTATTTTTAGGGGCGCAGCCCTATACCCCTGTAGCATCCATATGCACTGGCGAATGCCTCATCAGTAATATACTACTTATGCAAACATAATATATTTTTTTCATTTCATTTAATTTCGTTTATTCAAGCATAAGAATGAGTTTACATAATACATGATTACAAAAGTATAAATCAAGAATAAAGTGAACTTCATGGTTTGGACCATTTTAAAAGCGGAGCTTGGGGAGCAAGTTGCCCTAAATTTGGATGAGATAATTAGCATGATTAGCATAAGAGGCGGGGTAATTTAACCATGCTCATAATGCCTGGCCCATTTTAACAATTAGTTTTTCATCTGTTCCCATCCCATCTTTAAACATTTTATGCTACGGGATTTCGGGATTCCCCGTTTCTTGTCCGTGTAATTGCCATGTAGCACCGCCTTTTTAGCAGTGATACATAATTATTGCAAACATCTTTGGGTGGGAACATGTCCTTAGGGGCGGGGCAAATTAAACAGGCTCAAAATGCCTGGCCCGTTTTTGTTTCATATTTGTCATCCGTTACCAATGATCCAAACTATATGCTATGGGATTTCGGAATTCCCCGTCCCTATTATTAGCAGAGATGAGAAAATACGATTGCAAAACATATTTGGGTGAAATTAGGGGCGTAATTCATAATGCTTTACGCTTGGTATTGTTTCATATGTTTACAATCCAATCAGATTACATCTATACCTTTGCGATTTCGGAAATCCCCTTCCCTAAACGATATTACTCTACCTCCACCGCCTATTTAGCTGTGATGAAAAATGATTACAAACATCTTTGAGTAGAATTTCAAATAGTTATACAAATAATAATAATAATAATATGATAATAATAATAATGATTAGGCCTATACTGTAAATATTAACATTATAATAATAATACTAATATAGCCCTGATAATAATTATAATGATTATAATAAAGATAATAATAATGTTTATAAGAGCAACATTAACAATTATGTATACTTATAATGTGACATATTAATAAGGCTAATGATGAAATAAGAATAATTAATTGAATTAATACATAAATTTAAAAAAAATCAAATTGTACAAGAATACATAAATAAATAAATATGACGATAATTAGTCAGCTGGTGTGCCTCGGGTATATAGAGGGGTGTGAGGGGAAGGGGTGGTGGGGGTAAAGTGGCACCCCTGGGGTGTTGAGGCCCAGCACTTTAGGGGACGGCCGTGGGAACTTGGCTCAATTCCCACCCAATCAGCGGCGAAACGAGTGCTCGTGACAGCGCCAAAACCACGGACTAGAAGCCACACTGAGCATGTTTCTTGTCAGTGTTCTGTTGATTAACACATATCATGCCAGAACACATTGAAGAGTCATTGACACTGTGTGCGTTATTATGTTGTAAAGGGAACAACTTGAGTCGTGTAAGAGTTAACTTTGAGCGAATGTTTCCAAACTTCCGACGCATTGTATCCGCACGAGGTGGTCGATGGAGTGGTAGCAATCAAAATAGTGTCATTATAAGTAATAACCATTACCATGACAACAGCAGAACTGCGTGAATCCGATTGGTTGAAATATTATGTTGACGTCATTGAATAGTTAAAAAAAAACGCTCGAACTTTCTCCGGGCACTTTAAATATTAATTTTCTTCTTTTATCATATTATATGATTATGATACATTTGTTTCCTACTTTTTGGAATGACCACATTATAAAATAGGATATATTATTATGATGATGATGATGATTATTATTCTTTTTATAAATTATTATTAGTAGTAGTAGTAGTAGTAATATTATTAGTATTATTATTAGTATTATTACATGTATTATTATTATTATAATTAGTATCATTATTATTATTATTATTATTATTATTATTATTATTATGAGTATTAACATATGAAACGCAGTCTCCTGTCTACAACTACAAAACCAACTCGACAGCTGAAAGGCTTTTGAAGAAATTAACAAACAAGCAAACAAACAAACAACAAATAAAACATAAATAGACATTCAAACAAACAACAATTATTCAGACAAACATTTAGCCCAAAACAAAGTTTAATAACAAAAATGATGAATTCAAAGCCCTCAATTGACAGACGTACTTTGAAAGGAACGCAGAATTTGGCCTCCAGCTCCAAAGCTATAACTCGATGAGGCAAGAGGCGTTATAAAGGATTTATGATACATGATTTAGCTGGAAATTTTAATCACACGGACCTGAGAAAGGAATTATGATACATGGCTTATAGGTGGAAATTTGAACGACGGATGGATCGCGATCTGTTGGCGAAGATACCCAGAAGACAAGGCGGATTGCCCGAATTATTACGCCCATGGAATTCGTCAAAAAAAGTACAGTCGAGTCTGCACAGCAGATTCGTTGGATTTTGTCAACGGTCGAGATTTACATCCTGATCCTGAAAGCCGACATTTGTTGTGCACTTCTGTTTCATTTTTGGTTTATTTTTAATTCTCATTATTTCCCCCCTCATATAATTAAAATGTAAATAGGAAGCGAAGAACAAGCCGCCAATTATGTACCGTGTTGATTGTTCTTATTAAAAGTCAGCGCCAGGGGAGCGAGATATATAGCCCGCAGAATAAACTGTTAATTAAGGTACAACTCAGTACTTAACTAGGCGTATCCCTCTCCCGGGGAAACAAGACATTTCCTCCGTAATTGGCCGTCAATTTCCACGACAAGTGATGCGGCGTGTTCATAATCACGATGGAATTATGCGCTCTGATAAATGTATCAAAGTCAGAATGTTTCCACTGATTTAACCGCATAATTAATGCAGAGATGTCACAGAAAATGTGCACAATTTGGTTTTAAAAAAATTTAAAAAATTAAATTTCCCTAGTGATGGTAAATATATCAAGTCATTTTACTTCGACTAATTTAACATACATTTACAATATTGAATGAAAATGGGCACCACTTGTTTCGTGTTTAAAGAGGAGAAATTTTTTTTGTTGTGTGCAATTTCCATAACTTTCTTCTCTACAACTGGTGAGATATGTTCCTTTTCATGATGGCGTTATAATGTGCTATATTCATTATGTTAAATAGTTTAACAGATACCTGCTGTCATTTTATTTATGAACATAATTATATGCCAAACTTTCGTGAGAAAATTTGTCATTTATATTTATTTACATGCAGTGTATAGTTAGTTGTATTCTGACTTTCGTTTCTTTGGTGCATATAATATTAATATCGTAATATACGAGGGTGACAATATAATTGTTTTTGAAAAGATTGGACTAGCATGATTGTGTGTACGCGTATGTGCATGCTTTACGTTTTGTTTTGGGGAACGTATTTACCCGTATATGAAAGACATTTATCTGTTCAGGCCGTCAAATTCATGTTTCGTTATCTGTCTTGTGATGATGATTCGGATCGATGGGATGGAATGCTGTGGAAGGGCATTAACCTCGAGCTGTTTACAAAAATATGGCATCCATTCAATTAGAGGTGTGTGGGTGGGTGTTCAATGTAGTTGTCCACCCCAGCTTCCCCCGCACAAGCATCGTGTCTTGGCATTATTTTGGCAATCAATTATTATAGTAAGCGACTACATGGTCAATGGTGGCTCAGAGGCTCAGCGTTCGCCTCATGCACTGGAGGCCGTGGGTTCGAGCCCCCCTGTTGGGTTATACAGCAGTGCGATCACTACCTGTAGTAAGAGAGATGATATTATTATTATTAAGAATGCTTTTCTTATTATCATCATCAAATAGAAATAGTATTATTTGTTTTATCAGCCATATAATTATAGTACTTTTACTTACATTTTATTAATTCAATTTATCGAAGGAATGAACGAATGAATGAATGAATGAATGAATGAATGAATGAATGAATGAATGCATGAATGAATGAATGAATGAATGAATGAATGAATGAATGAATGAATGAATGAATGAATGAATGAATGAATGAATGAATAATGAATGAATGAATGAATGAATGAATGAATGAATGAATGAATGAATGAATGAATGAATGAATGAATGAATGAATGAATGAATGAATGAATGAATGAATGAATGAATGAATGAATGAATGAATGAATGAATGAATAATGAATGAATCAATCAATCAATTAATAAATTAATTGATTAATTAATTAATACATGCATGCACGTACGAACGCACGCACGCACGCACGCACGCACGCACGCACGCACGCACTCACGCACGCTTGAATTAATTAATAAATGGCTACCTAGTTGGATGGATTGATGGATGGATGGATGGATGGATGGATGGATGGATGGATGGATGGATGGATGGATGGATGGATGGATATATGGATGGATGGACGAATGAACGAACAAACACACGAACGAACGAATGAAAAAAAAAACCAACGAACGAACAAACAAACCAGCGAATTGATGGATGGCAAATCGTTAACAAGTTACTCATCACCTGAGTCATCCATCAAGTAATTATATTCATACTTGTATTTTTGCCGATTTAAAGCAATGTTTCATTATTTTGTTATTTTGAACCCGAAATAGGACAATGGTTCCACAAATAATGCCTAAAATGCCCCACAAAACACAAAGATCTACTTGTAAGACCCAAATTAGCTTCCAACCGCCCACGCAGCGAGTAATTATGACCGGTAACAATCGATCAATGCGGCAAAGTGGGGTTATATTTAGCAGAACGATAGGTGTTCCATAGAGAGGGCATAGCCAGTGCTATCCAGGAGGGGGGGGGGGGGTACAGAGGGGAGAGGCAATGGTACCCATATTAGGGAGGATGCTGTTGTTGTTTTATTGTTATATCGGTCTTAAAACAACGGTATATGCGATACAATTTAAGAAATGGCAGGATGGTCCATAATCGATCACAGGCCTTGTAACTATGGTAACATAATTCTTAACGATATATCGTACAATGAACTTGATTTGAATTATCTTACTACTATTATGTAACCAATTAATCGTATGATCTATCAATTCATCAAAGGATCAATCGTGGAATTAAAGATTCGTAGTAAGGTGTCTTGGTCCCGGTTGCAGAAAGAGATATATACAATCGTTTGTAAGTCACAATTAATCAGAAAATTAAGTCAGAAAATTTGAGCGGTTACAACCAATCAGATTTTCACATTTTGACCACATGATCAGACTTACGATTAATTGTATCTCTTTCTGCAACGGGGCCCTGGACTTCTAGCAGAGCAACAAGAAATTGCACTTAACATGGTGTTATATACCTAGTTTAACTATTTATTTTATTGTTCACATGGGGCCGTGGGGGTGGGGGTGGGGGGGGGGTGGGGGGTGGCTTAAGTCACGAGGGGAGGGCGGGCAGTACGTACCCCCTGTACCCCTATACCACCTTATCTCCGCCACTAGTTCCATGTCGGTCTTGGTCTTACTTCCACTGACACGACTGCTGTTGACTTATGACCGCAAACAATCGGAAAGACCAAACAATAATATAACAAAATAATATATACATCAACCTCATTTTCATGAAAGAGAAAGGGATATCACAGCTGATATAAATAAACCTCTCGGCTACCCCGTGGTGCGTATGGTTGGTAATGAGGTTGGATTTGTCATGTGTGAGAAAAGCGCGTTTATTATGACTTCAGCAATCACCATGATCACCACTAGTATACTTATTAGGATTATTATTTTGAAAATAATTATTAGTCACCAATGAGCACAGTGAAGTGCAATTTGGTCTACATCATTTGTTTTGTTTTGCTTTGTTTTGTTTTGTTTTGTTTTGTTTTATTTTATTTTATTTTATTTTATTTTATTTTATTTTATTTTATTTTATTTTATTGTATTTTGTTTTGTTTTGTTTTGTTTTGTTTTGTTTTGTTTTGTTTTGTTTTGTTTTGTTTTGTTTTGTTTGGTTTGGTTTGGTTTTGTTTTGTTTGGTTTGTTTGGTTTGTTTGGTTTGCTTAATGTTTTGCTTTGCTTTGCTTTTTGGTTTGTTGGATTTGTATTGATTTGTTTTGTTCTCTTTTGTGTTTGTTTTTTCTATTTTTTTAATTTCCATTTCCATTACACAATCAAAATTACACTGTTATGCATAACAAAACACAGTATTGGGTATTTATATCAACAACGCCACATAAATGATACAAAACTATAGCATAAAACTACCATAAAATAATAAAACACCTGTACATCAAATTTATAGTCATACAAAGGCGTATGAGGCAGGGGGCTAGCCGGGGCAGCACCCCCCCCCCCCCCCCCCCAACCTTGATTTTTGAAAACGGTAATATAGGGGCAAAAACCCATAACATTCGGGCAAGTTTGTCAAATTTGGGCAAACTCATGTCATATTCGGGCAGAAGCATGTCATTTTCGGGCGGTTTAACCTTGATAATGCTTGTCAGGTGAAAAAGGGGAAATGGTATTCGTGCAAAAGACTTTAGCCCCCTTGCATATGATTATATTATGTTTTCTAGGGTATAATCATATTTTGATTTTTTGAGTTGAGAAGGATGGGGAGACACCTCCTTGATCAAACCGCAGCACATCTACTATACTATACTTTATATTATTATTGTCGGACCAGAAATCTGCATTTTTGTGGCGACAGTGACTCATAATCCCATGTATGATTCTGAGTCTCTGACATCATTATGCTTAGTACATCATCAGATCATCATAAGCATGCCATATGATTTTGTCGTTTTATTATTATTTACATGAAATTGTGGCATGCATACAAATTGGTATCTAAAGTTTAAAAATGGCCTTAGCATATGGATGTGTCTTGGCATTATTATAGCCTACGGCGTTATTTTTTTAATCCTCAAATATTTTTGAGTAATTGGTTTCCTATAAACAAATTTAAAACAAAAATAAAAAGTGCCTCTTTCTACATAGTCATCCATGCCTATGAGATTCATTGCACCTTCCAATGGTCGGTTATATAAATATAGACATTGTTTTGATGTAAGAGTTTCATTACCAATACTAAGTTATATGAGATATCCTATGTCATTATTGGACTTCGGTGTCTCAAACTATCAAACATGGGGACACAGAGGGCGGCGCAGCAGCGCAGCACATCCGCGAGGGACAGAACAATGAGAAAGTGTTAGTCCTCTGTGTGTCAGAAAAGCTTAGAAATATCAGTTGACCGGGAAAGCGGCTAAGACATCCTTTCTTCATATTAGGTGCAGCAGAATGAATAGCATTTGTTGACATTATTACTCTATTTTTGTATGTCTCCAAGCTAGTGGCTCCTTTCATTTTCGCTACAATTGATTATATTTTGTAAATAAATGTAATTTTGTATTTCTTTTGTATTGATTATACTATGTTATAGTGATTATTATTTTGTGAAAACGGAAAATAAACTCGAACTTGAAACTTGAACTAAGCTACCCAAAGAACTGTTAATACACTCCTTGTTTGTATGTTTGATATCGTGTACTTATCCAAAAGCAGTCGAGACTAGTGTTCTATTTTGGGCCTAACGAATTGATGTTATTCCGGGTGGCGTAGTGTGGCGGTTTCACAATGTCGCTTGCATCAAAAATAACTCGAATTTTGTTAGACGTCAACACACCATAGATGGCGCTCCATCAATACGATTATCACCTCGACATGAGTGCAGGGCACAGATTATACCGACGGTGAATTTTGTTTGTGCAATTGGCCAAACAAAACCAGGAGACTGCATAATGCTTGACAATTCATTCGCAAGATGTTCCGTGACCATGGCTTAGCTGACAAATGGCTCCAAATGATCATGACAAATGTATGATCCGTAATAATTCAAATAATTATTTTGGTAGCGATAGTATAATAATGCTTTTATAATTGTTACGAGCGCTTCACGACTTGTGCTCCATTAAAACGTTGTAATTTGATTTCGAACAATGTATTAAAATCTTGGCAGACACTTGATCATCGGAACGATTGTTTTTTTTATTGAATTTTGTCGCTGGAACTATTGACGCTGGAGGTTTATTTATTTTTTTTTTTATCGCGGAGCAATTTCTGCTACCATATTTGAAGCTATTGTCATAGGAGCAAATGTCGCAGGACCTCTGACATAAATTATGTGATGGGCCCAACACAAGACCCTTGACATTTGAAGAGCTTGCTTCAAAAGGCGCTAAATCCAATTTCCATTAAAACATTTAGCTATACGTAGCTATCTAGAAATCTAAATATATGGCAAACTTTCACAATCAAAATCAAAATATGGAACGCTCCATTTTCATATTCCCATTGGAATGTGTACAAAGTTGGACAAAGAAACCTGCTTTCCTCCAAAGTTGAAAACGTGGATTTAGCGCTTTTAGAAATAAAGCTCTTCATGTATTCTCTGGTTATTATTTATAATAATAATAATAATACATTCGATTTATATAGCGCCTAATATAAAATTATCTCTAGGCGCTTTACAAAATTGTACAGAATACACTTAAATGCATCTTAAATTGTTTACAATTACACTTTGACATGATTATCTTATTCTTAGATTAAATAACAATTTACCAAAAACAAAGAATATAATTTATAATGATGTTGTGGTTTAGATGGGCATCAGAAAACAATAATTACACGAGTTCGATGATAAAGAACAGCCTAACGGAATATAGTTTAATATTTCTCAAAATATGACTGATGTTGATACATTTGATTTGAGAAAATAATTGAGGAAAACTGCGATAGACATAACACAACGATTGTACCGCTACGGCTCCGCCACTGAAACAACATGCGCACACCCTATAATCGAAACACACCCCACCCCTCCCCTAACAATAACAAACAAGGGAAGTGTGATGATGCTAAGATAACATATACAATATCAACGATTGCAAAATATCAGCACGATTCAAGATTTGCACGGGAATAAAATTACAACCGAGTCGAAAGTTGAGAAATGGGGGAGCGAAGAAACATAAATTTTAATTCCTAAAAGCATTATTTCCTCCTCGAAGCATAATAAATAAAAACGTCGCTGTGTGTTTCCTTCTTCCGTCACTCGATCGTGTTTAGGTATATATACGACACACTTTCTTTCAGATCAGATCAAGACATTACAGATGAGGCAACACTCATGTATTTAGGATGCGTAAATCACGGTGCGAAACACGCACTGTATCAGTTTATGTAGTGCGCACACACTTTTGTATAGCCTTGTTACGAATGTTCGCACCGCGGTAATGCAATAACCAAACAGTAGAAAATAAAAACAAAATATACGACGTATAATTCTTACCCATGCATTACAAGAAGATGGTGAAAGTTGATGCAATTATAATCTAAGAAATCTGAAAATCAAATATAAATATTAAGAACAATAAGGAAATAAAAAAAACTTGCCATATCAATTTCATCATGATGCAATAAAAAAAAAGGGGGAAATTCTCATATGTATCACAGGTGTACGATGCATCGTACGACCAATCAATTGATCGTACAATCAATTGATTTGTCGTCATCGTACGATTCATCGTGAATCTTTATGTTACGGGGCCCCGTGTTACCTTATACTGCCCCTATACGGGGCTAACCGTCCTACAAACAATGATTGGGGCATCCCGATGGCGTAGCCAAAATTATTCCAGAAAGGGGGCTAACGGGGAGCGATGCGTCGTCAATCGCACAGGGGCAGCCTGCAGCATTTGAACTGCAAATGGGCATTTGCATGTCTTGATGGTATTCATCATTGTCTCATAAGAAGGAAAGGGGAAGTTGGAATTCCCAAATGGGGGCAGATATTTTCTTTCCCCCCTTGCCCTCCCGAGTGGCGTAGCGTGGTCGGACTGATTGGCCTGCACGCGAATTATTTGGAGTCACACTCTTTGTATTTCATTTGTTTGGAAAGGATTTCCCCCTTATGATTTAATGTATTGTTTTTATTAAATTATTGTTGGGCAGATCGATGCCTATCATGCCCCGGTGCGACGCCACTGGCCACCCCCCCCCCCCCCCCACCCCCGCCCCACATCCACTCATTTTCTGCTACACCGCTGCTCGTTCCCCCTATCCCCATAAATTGCCGAAAGTCCCCCATTCGGGGCTGGAAGAGTGACGTGTTAATGGCACGTTGTTTAGACATTCTGTATCTCAAATATCGCTGCACCTCAAAATACTTCATGTATATATACCCTATGACATTGGCTGACATGCGTTAGAATTAATGTGTGATAATGTTAAATATTCTTCTTTAATCATAATCCTAAATATGTGTCCTTAATATGCTGGATCGTGCAGTTTAAGATATACGCACTCATACTCACTCAGTGATATTGCCTGGCTTGCGTTTGCATTAATTTGGTATAATCATAAAATGTAGTTACATGAGCATTGTATATAGGTACATGCCGATTACTGTATACTGACGCTTATATAGCAAAACCCTGCACTTGTCGGTAAAAATAAAAATGTAGATTTTCATATCATTATAAAGGCCTCATCACAAGCTTTCATTTGATGCTTTGTTCTAACAAATTAGTCAATAATTGGCGAAGATAAGATATGATTGTTTCAATTTTACAATCATAAGTTTTTACAGACATTATATGGTATAAGTAGCTGTATGTAAGAGGAACACGGGTATGAACGGGCTCGAGTTTTCTGGAGAAAATGGACAGAAAATGCTTCTAATTTGATTGTTTTTTGGACATATCATCATGATAACAGTGCGATATCACGGATCATAATCATTGAACAGTTAAAGGTCTATAATGCCAATTGTTTTGTCTACGAAGTACTTGTTTTAATATGACCTTGTAACTACTCCAGAACGCCAACTATATGCGATTATATGCACCTTAGTCCCACGTACGCCTGTTCATCAGTATGATTTAACTATATATATCTACTCCACGGGAGAGAGTGCATTAAAGGGATAGTTGAGTTCTGGTAAGGAGAGTACAGTTTTGGTGAAACTGAATGTTACTAGTAACCAAAACCTGCATCATTACATTACAAACTAATAGTTATAACTAGAAAGGAACACAAAATTACAAATGACGTAGTAAAGATTTTTTTGTTTTCAGTGATATTTATTTTATTCATTGCTCAAAAAACAAAATAACAATAACAAACAATAAGAGATATCAGTACATAATATAATCAGTATATTAACGTATTTTCATATCTTAACATAATCATGTAAAATATAATTTTAAAATTTACATCTAAATGATACAAACAAAATTGTATTGTTGCACATCAAATAAAGCAGAGCATGAACATAAAAAAAGGGGGGAAAAGAGGGGAAAAACTCTTTTCCCCTCAAAGAACACACCTTTACAAGTGCTTACATACGCACACACGCGGGAACACACTCACACACCCATCCACAGAAAACATGCCTACATCTAGTGAGAATCTCAACCATTATGTCCGCCTTATTCGTTTTATTGCTTCTGTTTGCCTTCCTTATTCTAAATTGTCCCACTTTCTAAAATGATACGTTAGTGTACCACGGTCCCCAGCTAATTTCTTCTCCTCCTTTCTATTTTCTAGTAATCTTTTCTGAATCTCCAAAGCAGTTGGTGGTTTATTTCTATTTTTACTGTCTATAAATATCATGTATTTTACCAAAATTATTATATGATTTAATAACTGTTCCTTCCCTATATTTAACTCAACTATTCCTACATGGATATCTTTCCAATTCATATTTCTAATCTCTACTAAATTAAATAAATTTCCACACGCTTCCCAAATTGGTTTTACTTTCTCACAAAGACAAAACAAATGCTCGTATGTTTCTTCATATTTACCACAATAAGAACATAAATTACTATCAACCATGTTAAATGTATATAAATATAATTTAGTATATATAATATTATAAAGCATTTTAAATTGAAATTCTCGAAGCTTACTATTCAAAGTGCATTTTCTAAATTTTAAGAATATTAATTGTATGTCTTTCCCATTAATATTATAAATCTGCTCTAAATTTCGTTCTCCATATGATTTTTCTACTTTTTTATTCAGTAAAAAAGTATATATCATTTTTGAAGTAACCTTATCTAACATATATACCTTTTCAAAAATTAAAAGGTTCATATCTAATTCCCTATCTATATTTAAATGAATATTTGTATTCAAAAATTGTTTCCATGAAGGGGGAATGCCAAGAAAAATACGTTGTATTTCCATAATCTCTAAACTATTTAAACCTTTTCTTTGAAATTCCTCATTTGATTTTATATTGTCTTCCCCATCAACAATATGATGCAACCTATAAATATTCTTTTTAAATAACTGTTCATTGAAAGGAACATGTCCATCAATAAAAACAAATCTATTATTATAAATAATTTCATTCCTTTTAGAAGTATTTTCTTTTAACAAAAATGTTTTCGTGGCAATCCAAGCGTCCAACATGTCTCTATAAAAAGCTGGTAATGCTAATTTAAATATATCTATAATTGCATTATTATTATAAAATATCAAAGTTCCATCAAAATCTTTAGTTAAATGATTAAAATATTGCTTCCATCCCATATTTGCATCCCCCGTTAAAAGTCTCTTTACCCACATAATCCTCTGCACTAAAATAAATAAATGAAAGTCAGTTAATCTTAGCCCACCTCTACAATAATCCAAGAACATTACATTACGCTTAATCTTATCTTTTCCATTCCACAAAAAGTCAAAAACCAATTTATCCAAATCTTGAAATACCCAATTCGGTACTGGTGTCAGTGCTGACACATAAATTAATTTTGACAAAATAAACGTTTTTATCAATTGAATTTTTCCCATTAAAGTTAAATCTCTTTGTTTCCACCACGATAACAACTTTTTAATTTTACTCAAAATTTCCTTATAATTTGTCATTTCCTGAACTTCAACATCTAAAGAAAAATAAATACCCCAAATCTTCACTATTTGTACTATTTTACCAAATGGAAGAGCAATATCTTTATTTTGAGAAGGGCCTAACAATAATATGAAAGTTTTTTCTTTATTAATTTTTAATCCAGAATTTCTAGCAAAACTTTCAAACAATTTCTCCACCCTTTTAAATGATTTGGAGTCCCGAATAAAAAGAGTCATATCGTCTGCATAAACGTGAATCCTTGAATTTGAGGGTCTTTATATATTGAACGAGCTAAAATTTCAATACAAAGTATAAACAAATATGGGGACAGGGGGTCCCCCTGCCTTACACCCCTCTTAATATTAAAGTATCCAGTAGATGCGCCCCCATTAAAAACACAACTTTGAACATTATTATAAATAGTCTCCACCCATCTACAAAATGACGGTTCAAAACAAAATGTAATTAAAACCTTCTGCAAAAATGTATGTGAAACTGAATCAAAAGCCTTTTCAAAATCAATTATCATCATATATCCAGGTATTTTATTGACTGATGTATGATGAATTATATCATCTATCATTCTTATTGCTTCACCTATGTTTCGATCTTTTAAATATCCAACCTGGTTGACAGAAATTATTTCATTTAAAACTTTTTTAATCCTTATTGAAAGCACTTTAGTTAAAATTTTGTAATCTACATTCAATAGAGATATTGGTCTATAATTGTTTATAAATAGGGGGTCTTTTCCTTCTTTACAAATTAAACTAATAACTGCCTGTTTTTGTGACGAAGATAGTTCCCTTTTTTCGAAAGCTAAATTTAAAGAGTTTACATGCCATTTCTTTTATAGCTGCCAAACATTCTCCATTTGTTATTTTACCTTCACACACTAAACTCAAATCTAAATTTAATTTTGGCAAGTCCTGAAAAAAATCATCCACAAAATAAATTTCCTCCTCTGATTGAGCATATAGCTTACTATAAAACATAGATATTTCTTGCATAATATTCTTTTGATCAAAACAAATATTTTCATTTATATAAAGTTTACTAATTAATGTTTTCTTTTTATTAGACTTCATTAATTGAGTAAAATATCCAGTGTCTCTTTCTCCACATTCATAGTGTGAAGCTCTAGAGCGAATTTTAATACCTTCATTTATATAATTATAACAATCCTGTAATTTTTTTTTTTTTCGTTCCAAATCATCAACTTTTCCCTGGTCTATCCCATTCAACAATTCATTTTCCAACTTAAAAATATCCTCTTCCAAATTTCCAATTTTTTGTTTTCGTTGTTTCGCCTTTTCTTTTGAATATTTTCTACTGACATTTCTAATTTTCATTTTCAAAAAATCCCATAAAACAACAACTATTTAAATACCTATTTTGTAACTTTTTGAAAAGAGGAAGCATTTTTTTGAATTTTTAACGGCTGGTTCAAATTTATGGCTGGTTATATTTATGGATATTCCAGCCGTCTCTGAACCGATTTTGATCAAACAAAGATGATTTTATTATTTAAATATTATGCTCTTTCAAATTTTACACTCAGTTTTTCATTACCTCACACAAAAAAGTAGTCTAGCGCCCTCTCTACCAAAACTCAACTATCCCTTTAAGTATGTAAACAAACATTATGCAACTTGACTTTTATATCGTATATTTCCCCTAAGCCGTTCATCTTCATTATTTTTTACTGTGACTCATGTTTCATGCTTCTGTGACTTACATTCATCATAATTGTGATACATTCGGAAAATATGTCTGTGGCCGAGGCTGAAAATACCGAGACCGAGGAATCATCCATTACAAAAGTTGCCATTACCTCTACAAAAGATTTTCTTCGAGAATATTTCAAAAGCAACGAGTTCTTTGAAGCTATTGAAAGCGTAGTTGGTAAGGATATTAACAAGAAATTGTCTAAGCTCTTTGAGAGGCTAGAGACAATGGAAAGAAGCACCTACGACATCATGGAACGACTGGAGCACAATGACGGTCGAACAATGGAGATGGAGCTGGACCTGAACGCCAAAGAGAGGGAGATAGGCAGATTGAAGGAGATTACTGCCAGGCAGAGTGACCAGATAATCAACCTTCAGAGAGCATCAAACGAGCTCGAACAATACTCGAGACGTAACTGCCTCAAATTCTATGGGGTCGCTGAGCGTGACGACGAGGACACCGATGTAACGATCTGCGACATCGCGAGGGAACGGCTGGGGATAACACTATCGAAGGAAGAGATCGATCGATCGCATCGCGTCGCCGTGAGAAGAATCAACGAAGGCGAAGGCCGGAAGAAGAACAGACCGCGAGCGATCATCGTAAAATTCATGACGTATCGCAAGCGCAGTGCAGTCCTTCGATCTCGCAAGACGCTGAAAGGCTCGGGCATCGCGATCGACGAGTCTTTGACTGCATCGAATCAAGACATTCTGTGGGCTGCCAAGAAACACGACAAAGTGAAGGAGGCTTGGGCCTCTGATGGACGGATCATAGTCCTACTGGCGGGCACAGGGAACAAAGATATCAAACGATTAATTCGAAACAAAGATGAACTCAACAAGTTGTAGTATTGAACAAAGAATGAACACATAAACATCTCAAAATGCACTCTCAACAAGCCAAGCTTACATTTTAAGTGAAAACTTTTTACTGCGACTTATTTTGGTGTACTTATAATTTATCTCTATTCAATTTTGTAAAGTTTTTGTTTAGGTTTGGTCATCTTTGTGTGTGTTGATGTGTGATTTTTAATGCGTGACTATTGTAAGCATTGCAACTCTCCCTTTTCCTCTTCATCTGGTACTCAGTTTATCTGTACAAAATGCTCGTGTCATCTTTTCCCTTTTAATCACTTTGATGATAATTTTGAATACTACTGGTCGTTATATTCTTTCTTTCGCATAAATCAAAATATTGATGTAAATAACCTTCTTAATATGAAAATCAATCCTTTTGATATAAATCATATGCAACAAAATTATTCTTCTAATGATATATTATGTGATGACGATGTGCAATATATTTCTCAAAGTGAAAGTAACTATATATTTCCTGAAAATTTTCATAAATTGTCAGAAAACGATCAAAATAAATTGTCTGTCATTCATTTGAATATTAGAAGCTTGTGTAAAAACTTTGATAATTTACAAGTATTTTTGTCGTCTCTCCAGTATAATTTCGATATTATTGGTCTTTCTGAAACTTGGTTAACCCCCAACACTCATTTAGATATGTATAACATAGACAATTATTCACTTGTGCAAGTGTGTAGACCCACCAGAACTGGAGGGGGTGTGGGATTATATGTAAAAAATGGAATTGATTATTTTGTTCGTAATGATTTATCAATTTGTTCTCAAGAAATTGAAGTAATTTTTATTGAAATTAAACATTCGGGTAAAAAGTCAACAATTATTGGATGCGTCTATAGGCCACCTAACACGAACATTCTTTGTTTTAATGACAAGCTTAATTAATTGTTGGATGTTTTGGATAAAGAAAAGAAAGATATATACTTGATGGGTGACTTCAATATTAATTTGCTAAATCATTACACGCATAATCAAACAAATGATTTTTTAGAAACCATGTTCATTCATAATTTATACCCACTGATATCCAAACCTACTCGTGTCACTTCTAGATCGTGCACATTGATTGATAATATCTTTATAAATACCTCATTAGAAAATGTACATACAGGTTTATTTTATACAGATATCTCGGACCACTTCCCAATATTTTGTCTGATTAACTTAGGAACAAAAGTCAATAAGAAAAAACAATTAAAAAAACAAGTTTTCAAAAGAGATTAATTACTGATAAAACTATCAATGAGTTTAAGGCCCAGTTATCCCAGATTGATTGGTCTCCCATTTATATGTGTCTCGATACAAATGCTAGTTATGATTACTTTGTTGAAAAAATTACTTTACTATATAATACTTGTTTTCCTGTAATAGATGATCAATTAAAACAAAATAAATGTAGGAAACCATGGATATCAACTGGTATTTTGTGATCGATTTATAAGAAAAATCGACTATATAAGATGTATTTACGCAAACTTAGTGAAAGCTCTCGCCTGAAATATATTGTGTATAAAAATAAACTTACTATGATTATACGAAATGCGAAAAAAAAACATTTATAATCTTTTTGAAAAGTGCAAAGGAAATATGAAGAAGACATGGAATGAAATTAATAATATCCTTGGTAATAGAAAACAACATGCACTTCCAAATGATATGTACTTTGATGATAATAAATATTCTACACGAGAACAGATTGTTTAATAACAATTTAATTCATATTTTGCAAGTATAGGCAAGAAATTATGTGATTCTAATCATTGTATACCGAACTCATTCAAACGCTATTTGAATTCCGATTATTACGATACCATGTTCTTAAAACCGACTATTGTTCATGAACTATTACAGATTTGCACCTCTTTAAATCAATCAAAGTCATGTGGTATTGGAATATTATCAAAATTGAAATATATTTTGCCCAAAAATGTGTTGGTGTTACAATATAATTCGTTGGTATTATCGCATTTGACATATTGCAATATTGTGTGGGGTAATTCATATTTTTCTTATCTTAATAAAATACGTGTGTTACAAAAAAGGGCAATTAGGATCATTACTCACTCTTAATACGATAGCCCTAGTAGTCCCCTATTTTTAAAGATGAAAATTCTCCCTATCCAGGAATTAATTACTATGAATACACTAATATTTATGTATAATTTCCATACGGGACATCTACCGTTCCTATTTAAAACATTGTTCGCAAGTAATTCATGTATACATTCTTATAGCACTAGACAAAGATCATTACTACACAAACCACCAGTACGTACTACTCATGCGTTAAACTCCTTTCAAAATGTAGGCATAAGCAAATGGAACAATCTCTCTGAGAATATAAGATCAAGTACAACTTTGTCAAGATTCAAGTGTTTATGTAAAAAGAACTTACTGCAACAACTATTGTAAACTAAGTACTTTGTCAGATTGTCTGTCACACTTTCACTCGCTCTTCTATTCACCTTTGTCTTTATCTTCGTATTTTCGTATCCCCCTCTTCGCTCTTTCTATTCTCTTCTTGTATTCATAGCAGTGCCCACGATGCGGGCTTGAGTGAATGGTGTGTGTGTACGGTGTGAATGATGACCTACCTACCATATTATTACTTCTTTAGAATTGTATAATTTGTAAAAGGGCCCCAATTTACAAGCTCCTGCTTCTATGGGGTCCAAAACCAGTTTGTATATTTGATTATCAAACTGCCATTTATATTATTTTGTTACTTTTGTTTTATGGTTTGAATAAACTGAATCTGAAATCTGAAATCTGAAAATATATGAACCATTTCTTCAAAACATGAATTACCGACAAGTGTAGGGTTTTGCTATATAGCCGGTCACATATAACTACGCTATCTGGAAAGAACAAAATGTGAAACGGCGGAACCTCGTTAAATGAAGGAGCTTGTTAATTGGTCCCAGCTAGTTCAGCACTGAGCTATAATATGTATAATGTCAAATATAAGGAGGTAATTTTCACCTACGATGGTATCATTACTGAGCATACAATATGTATAAACAGCATTGTTGTTAGATTCGAGATCCTTCATTCAGTAGACGGTTCTATATGTCGTGTATTAGACCTGGAGACATTCATAAGTACAATATTCTTTTTGCTATTCATGTTCTTAATGGTTTATAGAGAAAATTCAGCTTTGTTGCCACCTCGGCAACATTGAGCAATTTTTTTTTATAAGCATTATAAAGATAATGAGCTAATTTGCATATTTCTGAAATAAGATCAGAGGTCATTTGCTATCTAGGAATAGGGCAAACATAATGAAAACTATTATTTAAAGGTGTTTTGGGGTAAGGAATCCATTTCCGATGCTTATTTGCGTGTGCCATATGGGCAACACCCTGAAATCCAAGATGGCTGCCCCTAATTTGCATATTAATGAATATGATTGGTTTTTGGTGGCTGAGGCCATTAATAAACAAAAAGTACAGGATATTATTTTTCAATCATGTTCTACATATGTATTAAAGATATTTCAGCTTTGTTGCCACACTTGGCAACAATCAGCAATGCATATAATTAGCATAATTAGGTTTTTCACCTAATTTGCATATTCCCATAAATCAAGTAAAATCGTATATATTGTGAACCCGAAAACTAAAAATTACAAGTAATACCACTTTTCCAAGGTTTTGCGGGGCAACAAATCCATTTATGATACTTAATTTGACATATCTCCATGGCAACCCATATAAATCCAAGATGGCCGATCCCAAAATTAGTCGAGCTAGGATACATGTATTCCTTCTTTTGGTTATAAAAGCTCGGGATGATCTTTTTTTAACTTTCAATCATTGGAATAGGCAACTAGAATACTGGACTCACAATTCAGTTTGGTTTTAACAGTAAGAAATAATACATTTATGAAATAAATGCGATCAAACAGACAAATAACATTCTCTCCTTACAAAAGCCAAAGGCGGCCCTCTTGGATTTATGTGGGTTGCCATGGTTTTGTGTTGAATTAAGTATCAGAAATGGATTTGTTGCCCCAAAAAACCTTGGAAAAGAGGTATTACTCGTAATTTCTAGTTTTCGGGTTCACAATATATATGATTTTACTTGATTTCTGGGAATATGCAAATTAGGTGAAAAAACTAATTATGCTAATTATATGCATTGCTGATTGTTGCCAAGGTGGCAACAAAGCTGAAATATCTTTAATACATATGTAGAACATGATTGAAACTTAAAATCCTGTACTTTTTGCTCATGAATGGATTAAACTGCCAAAAACCAATAATATTCATAAATATGCAAATTAGAGGCAGCCATCTTGGATTTCAGGGTGTTGCCCATATGGCAAACGCAAATGGGCACCGGAAATGAATTCATTATCCCCAAACACCTTTAAATAATAGTTTTCATTATGTGTGCACTATTCCTAGATAGCAAATGACCTCTGACCTTATTTCAGAAATATGCAAATTAGCTCATTATCTTCATAATGCTTATAAAAAAAATTGCTCAATGTTGCCGAGGTGGCAACAAAGCTGAATTTTCTCTATAAACCATTTAGAACATGAATAGCAAAAAAAACATTGTACTTATGAACATTTCTAGGCCCTAGAGATTACTACTGGACTATTACATTTTGCGTAATGTTGCATATTATGTTTTTTATAAGGTTGATATCGTATCTATGCAGATTGAGCTGGTGCTTAGAATGTTTTACCGGTATAGATTTATTCATAGTCATAGGTGTTTTCCAGAGCATTTGCGCTTATTAAGTTTTATCTCTGGTTTTTTAATCCCGGTCTATTTATTTTGGCACAAGACTATAGTTTAACTGAGATTAGTCAGCTTGTACTATGTATCTCAATTATATTATTCATTGTATGAATATTTGTTTGTAATTTTGTATATTGAAGAAGATAAAACAAAACAAATCAAAGTTTTGAAATAAACGCCGTCACCATCCGGGAGACGCGCCCTCTGTCGTATATTTTGTGCGACGATCAGAGCTATATGACCACAGTGACCCATTGCAGAAAGAGTTGCAAACTGTTGTAAAGTTGTGATTAATTGCAGATCATTAAAAGTCAGATCATGTGACCGAATGCGAAAGTTTATTTTGGTTCAAATGTGCGTATATATTTGTCTGAATTGCAATTAATTGCAACTTTACAATCAATACCAGTCCTCTTTACTCGTTATTATGAGGTTCCATTGTAGTCTATAGCGTCCGGGGCTGAGGGGCTCGGAACCGACCCAGCCCCATGGGCGTCAACAGGCGGGGGACGGGGGGGGGGGGGGGGGGGGGCGTGGGACATGCCCCCCCCCCCCCCCCACATTTGAAAGTGGAGGGGGTTGCCACCCTCACTTTTTCAGTTATGAATACATTATGTAGGCTATGCTTGATTCCATAATTTGCACAGCATGTACATCTTATGTGAAATTTCTGTCTCAGGTACACACTAAGAAAAAATGGGTCAACATTACACCTATATAGGTGCACACCGTTGCCACACTGGGAGCACCTATATAGATGCAACATTTCACCTTTCGGTAAAGGTGCAGAGTTGATCCTTCACTGTTTGCACCTTGAAGGTGCAATATTGTATATTTAGGAAAAGGTGCAAAGTTGCACTTAAAAATAGGCAGATGTAAGTGTAAGTGTAAATGTAAGTGTTAATGTAAGTGTAAGTGTAAATGTAAGTTAAGAGTGCAAAGTTGCACCATTTGGGAAATGTGCAAATATTACACTTTATGGTGCAACATTGCACCTTTCGAGTTAAGTGTAAAGATGCACCAAATACGGTTAAAAGTTGCACTTTTATTTGAAGTATCACCCTTTTCCTGTGTGTGTGTGTGTGTGTTTGTATTATAGTCCTATCCTACAAGGCGATTAGAATCGTAACTGGCTCTAACTCATCAATGTCAATATACATGTTCTAGCTAATCAAAACAGTGCAGTAGAAAACACACATCTTTCTAAATCGTTTAAATGAATAGTAGACTTTTGGTCAAACAGAATTGTAGTGTCTTAAACTCGTAAGTTATTATCAAAAACTAAGTTATACTTATATTAATGATGCTTGAATGGTAGAAATGGTACATTTTTGAGAAAAAATTAGGCATTATATTATGTTTTTTCCCGAAATCATCGACTAAAATGTGGAACCCACATTTATTCCAATCGGATTTATATTAGTTATATTTCAGCTGTTTCTCAACCGAAATTGATCAAATAAAGTGTGTTGTATCTTTAAAATCATGGGCTCTTCCAGTTCCAAGTATTACACAATAGTTTTTCATTACCTCACAAATTAAAGGGATAGTTGAGTTTTGGTAAAGCAACGGGAGTACAGTTTTGGTCAAACTGAATTTTAGTAACCAAAACCTGCACCATTTCATTACAAACTGATAGTTATGACTCCACCATGCTCGAAAGGAATACAAAATTACAAACGACTAAGTAAAAAGCATGTTATCATTCAAAATGAGCCGTTTAAACTCAAGAGGACGCTCTCTAAAAATTAATTGGTTTCAACCATTTTAAATAAAATTGTGATGTTTTGTTGAAATAGTGGTTAGATAGAGAGATAATCAACAACCAATTTAAGACCTCTTTTGTACATTTTTGAAAAGAGGAAGCATTTTAAAAAAATTAACGGCTGGTTCAAAATTATCTTATAATTGTGGGGACCCACATTTATTACAAATGGTTATGTTTATTGATATTTCAGCCATGTCTGAACCAATTTTGATCAAATAAAATTTATTCTGTCATTAAAATTGTATGCTCTTTCAAATTTAACACTCAATTTTTCATTATCTCACAAAAAAATTATTTTGTGTAGCGCCCTCTATACCAAAACTCAACTATCCCTTTAATTATTTCTCTAAGCGCCCTCTAAACCAAAACTAAACTATCCCTTTAACCGGGAAGATTTAGATAAAGAGATGAGTGGAACTTTATAGGGCTGGTCCTGTGTCATGGTCAAGCTCTCAGCTCCAGGACAGTGGCGTAGCTAAGGAGGTAGTGGAGGCACGTGTTACCCCCCCCCCCCCAAAAAAAAAAACACACACACCCCCAAAACGTGAGGGAAAAGTCCTTTTAAAACAAAGAAATACATAGAGTGTGCATTTCCCCGATAATTTGCGTGCCCCCCCCCCCCCCCCCCCCCCAATCGGCCCGACCACGCTACACCACTGCCCCAGGGCGTACGTAGTTTTGGGACATTACATTACTTTCGATAGATTCTTTCACGGAATTGCAGGCACTCTCAAATCGTCTATAACATTCACTGCGGCTAGAATTGGGTACATACATGCAAGTCTTCTTTGTAAAATGGCCAGATATGGTTTGTTTGTTTATTTGTTTGTATTTAACAGAAATCAGAATTAATAGCCAGCCCCCTAAATATTGTTTCAAAATGTCACAATTTAATAATGATTGAATCATGGTTATTTATGTAATCTGTGTAATACTTTACTCCACCTCACTCCCCAACCCTTATCGCCATCTTCCATTCGACACAAATATGTTCATGATTAAAGTCAAAATAATAATATCCTCGATTTATATAGCGCCTATCACGATTGATAATCATCTCTAAGCGCTTTACAACTATAACACGCAATCAGAACTGAGACAAATATTTTAATTATCATTTTGTTTATTCGTTGTGGAAGATCGAAATCGAAATAAACTGAATAAATGCAAAACTTGAAAAGGAAGGGAGTACATTGACCTAACATATTATGGCAAAGTATGAAACTAGCTTATATAATATTGTAAATAATATGTAAAACCAAATTAATTGTCATATCATCCGCAATACTATACTCTCATTGATGAAATAAAAATGAGAGCAAACAAATAAAAGAAGATTTGAAAATGAAAGGAACGATGTTTTTGTTAGGAGTCTAAAAACAATGGAGGTACCTCGAGACGAGTTTCGATACGAAAGGGGAATCGAAACCCCTTTTTTCAATGACTGGGGAAATTGTCGATTATTTTGTTTGATTCAAGTTTATGTGGTGGCGTTGCTAGTATAAACCAAAACGGGGGGGGGGGTGGCAAGTTTTCTCATAAAAGGCAGCATGAGAGACCAGATAGAGAGGGGTCGGGACAACTTACAGGGGGTCGATGGACGGAGAGATGGTGCATGGGCATGACAGAGGAGATGGGGTTTGCTTTAAATAAATTGACACAAGAAGACGTATTCGGGATGTAATGACACTGAACAGCCAAGTCCAATGAAAACGCTCGCTCGATGACAACACCCAGAGAAAAATGCTTTGCTATCTTTCTCTTTCCTTTTCTTTTTTTTACCGGAGACAGACCAGATAACATATATATTTCAAATAATATTTATAAAAATGGATGAGATATTGTTCTCGAATTATAATCGATCGAAAAAGAGTCAACCACTCCCTCTGACCATCGACGTATCGACAAATTGGAATGGAAGATACGTAGTGTCATGATTCTACAAACAAATATTTGAAAGTAGAGAATGCAAGAGAGGTCTAAAAATTGACAATTAGTATTATTATAAATATCAATTATAATTAATTATCATTGTTAAATTGCACAACTAGGTATTTATAATGCGGAAGGAGAATGCCTTTACATTACACCTTACGTTGTTGTAACAACAAAGGATTCAGGACTGGGGGAAATAGTTCCCCTGTACCTCCCCCCCCCCCCCCCCCCCCCCCCCCCAGCTACGCCACGCCACGCCACTTTCCCTCTATCTCCGTCTGGCTCATACCCCTATCCATTGGAATGGTAGAGTCCATCCCCGGCCCGTCATCGTGTCTCCTAATGAATGCACCAGCTTTTTTAAACACTAATGGTCTGTTTTATCACAATTATAAGACCCCTGATAAGAGAAAGTAAATGTTTATGCGCAGGATGCATTCACTCCGTTGATAGATTGACAGGCGGAAGATTGTAACGGTTTTGGTCCACGTCCACCGGCTTAGTTCTTAGTTGAACGGCGCTTCCTTTCACGTCTGGCCCAAACAACAGTGATTTAACGCAAGGAATTCTGCATGACAATAACAATCCTTTGTAACGAAAAAGCCGATGGTGTGTTTCCTTTCATTAAAGTGTCATCATATGGTAGTTATTGAGCATTGCAGACAACTTTGACATTCAGCTCAGCTCACTTGATTAATTAAACTGGTTAATCATGTCGTACATGCAGACATTCGCATCCCCGTACGGACCGTCGGCTGCGCTCTACCCCGACACATCCCCATCGTTTTCTGTCAAGCACATCCTCAACCTCGCCGAGCAGCAGCAACAGCAGCACTTCGGTCGCACTCAAACAGGCTTGCAGCAACAGCCGCAACACCCGCCGATGCTGCCGATGCCGATGGATATTTGCTACAACTACGGCATCCAAGATGACTGTATGGGCATGGACCAAGGGCCCATACCAACGCAAACTCCGTGTGACTATTTGCACGCTCTGAACCCGTACTCGACGAACGAGGGGGCTGGTATTGGTAGCCACGTGAATGTTACCAAAGGAAATACACCGACCACCACTAATAACAACACAGAATCAGCAGTGGTTGTCAGCGGGTCGCCATGTGACTACCACCCCGAAGCTGAGGGGAAGATCGATGCCCGAGAGGCAGTAGCTGAAACTGACATTCCTCCGGCGCCAGAAGGTAATAATAATTATAATCTTACTTCTTAAACTATTTTTGTCTGTTTCGCGACCGTTTTGGATTTTATTTGTTAGTTAGTTAGTTTATGTGTTTGTTTGTTTGTTTGTTTTTGTTTTTGTTTGTTTTTTTGGGTTTTTTAGTATTATTTTGTTTTGTTAAGGAAAATGAGCTTTTGTTTTCTCAATCAGAAGAAAATTGCCATAATGTAGATCTTCAAATTATCTGTATGCAATTTCAATACTCATCTTATTGTTTTTAATTTAAGTGGAAACTTTTGTAAATGATTATATTAGACAGTGGTGTAATGATTCTAATTACCAAGATGGGGTAGATTTGAGAAATTCAGTTATATCACACGAATTTATGTTTTTATATTATGATAATTGGTGACAGAAGTATGCGTCTTTGTATAAACTGCATTATATCCATGGAGATCTTTTCTATTTATTTAGTATGAATGTTTAAATTAATGAGGTTCTGTGAGGTTCTGTATCAAAGTCATTATTGAAAATGAAATAATTAGCTTGCTAAGTATGACAAGGGATCAAGGAACTTGGTTGACATGTTTAGAAACTGGCAAATGGTTGATACAATTTGCATTTCTGTGTTCCAATATGTCCACTGAGCTGAGTGATGTGTGAAAATTCCATGGTAGATGAATGCCATGGTGCATGGTGATATTCGCTAACTTATTGCACTGACTTTGCATACGGTTATAATTATCCACTAGATAATTGTAAATCTGAACACTTCAATCACACGTATTTGTATAACGAAAGAGAAATTCTAAAAAACGATATATGTTACATGTTTCTTTTGGTAATTAGAATACAATGAGATACGGTAGATGAGAACCGCTAGAAATCCAAGTGAGTTTTGAGGTGTTACTCAAGACCTAATACTATCAATAGTAAATGTAAATGTGTGGGTTCTTAGGGGTTTTTCCGGGGACACATTGTCATTACCGTTCATACAACTCGACGAGTTGTATACGGTTATAACAATATCACTTTAATATTGATTATTGTTGTATATATATAGCCTAGTCATTATGTCAGGAAGAACAAGTCAATAATGATCTAGGGGAATTAAGTTTCTATTACATACGAATTGAGTATATTTCGTGTCATATAGTCATGCTTCGTGCATTGTCAGGGAAATAAGTTGTTATACAATATAATGAGTGTTGCTGAGTGACCCTTTTCATATAATTTAAAGGGACTTAGTAACATTGTCCAAATCTTCAAAACTTACTTGGAACTCTAGTGGTTCTCTCATACTTTGTCATATTCATATTAACAATAAAAGGACGGGACAGTTTTTGGTTTTTCAAATTTCCACTTCGTTCAAAAGATATTTACGATTGAAGTGTTCGGATTTGAAATTATCTACGCGACCTTTTTAGCCGTGTACAAAGTAAGTGCAATGAGTAAGTGAATATCACTTTGCATTTTCGCTCATTTCTCGGCCGAATAACATCCAATTAACTTGAAATTTTCACACATTACTTTCTGGACATATCAGATCACACCAATACACATTTTATTAATCGCTCATCACTTTTTACCAACACTCTTGTCAACAAAGTTACTAGATCCCTTTAATATGACCCTTTTCATATAATGTAATACTAGAAATCAATCAACCTTGCACAGAATAGTTGTTGCTATGCCAAGCAAACCTCGAATTGTTCTTCATATTCCGCTAGCTGGACGGTCGGATCGCTCTATACAGAATGGGGTAGAGTAAAAAATCAGATATAAGAATAAAACCTGTGTAGAGCCGGTATATTTCTGTCTAACCTCGAGCGAGCTTATTTTCCAGGAACAACAATTAGTTATTATAGGCTGTGCATACAATTTAAATAATTAATTTAGCGGAAACTTGAACATACAGTTTTTAAACAAGCGATATCGTTTATAACGACATTAAAGGGGTAGTACAGTTTTGGTAAGGCTGAACTTTAGAAACCAAAACCTGCACAGTAACATTACAAACTAATAGTTATAACTCCACCATGCTCGAAAGGTATACAAAATTACAAACGACTAAGTAAAATCCTGTTATCATTCAAAAAGAGCCATTAAAACACAAGAGGGCGCTTTCTAAAAAAAATCATTGGTTTCAACCATTTTTCATACAAAAGTATGCATATGATGTTTTGTTGAAATAATGATTAAGTAGAGAGATCATCAACAACAATTTCAAAACCGTGTTTGAAAATTTTTGAAAAATGTACGCATTTTTTATTTATTTTTTTTAAATCATCGAATAATTCTAGGGCCCATATTTATTACGATCGGATATATTTATGGATATTTCAGCCATTTCTGAGCCGATTTTGACCAAATGAAGTTCATTCTGCCATTAAAATTGCATGTTCTTTCAAATTCGACACTAAGTCTTTCATTACCTCACACAAAAATTGTGTTATGCAGCGCACTCTCTACCAAAACTGAACTACCCCTTTAAAAATGTAATAATAAGAGCAAGACCAACATTAGTTTACAGTTGGGTATAGGGAAACTTTAGATGGCCGGAGTTTAAAGAGTATCAATTAAATTAATCTTTTGCTTTTCTACACTCCGAATTAATAAAATGAAAATTTGCATCACTTTATTCAGATACAATTATGCGCATTAATTTCGTAATATTCTCTTGCAAGAGAAATATCAACACCCCCTTCAAAGAACTATGTGAGCATAAGGTCGTTGATGTAACTTAAAGGTGCACCTGTAAAGTGTCAGATATTGCCCAAAATTACATTTGAGACTTCAATCCTGTACCAAAATCATTGTAAGATAAATTATGTCCGAATGATGTGTGAAAGTTTCATTGAAAAGGAACACTGCTTTCCTGGTTAAAAAGCGAAAATATGCGTCAGCTTTTTACAACGGACGTTTATGAGGTTTATGACCGTTCATTAACGCTTTTGAGCTGAATGATAGATATCGTCATACTAAAGGGGCATTTGAAAAAATCTAACCCTATTTTATTCTTCTCTTACCATAAGCTAAACAACACGGTAGAATAGAAACGAGGAAGCTCCAAGTAATTTTTGTGGAGTTAGACACTTTACAAGCATCCCTTTAATTATCAAAATAATGGATAACGGTTATTACACAATAAAGACCCAGACGACTGTCAATCCGAAGTGTGTTTGGCGTCGAACTTTCGCACGACAGCAGCTGGCAGACGTACGGTGACGGTGATCATGGTGATGGCTGGTTTCTTTGGGTTTGGCAGACCCGGATGCAAGGGCTTAAAGGGAGAGTTGAGTATTGGTCAAACTTAACTTTAGTAACCAAAACCTGCATCATTACGGTACAAACTAATAGTTTATAACTCCACCATGCTCGAAAGGTATACACAATTACAAACGGCTAAGTAAAAACCCTGTTATCATAAAACAAAAAAGAGCCGTTACAACTCAAGAGGGCGCTCTCTAAAAACTCATTGGTTTAAGCCATTTTTTTACCAAATTGTGCATTTAATGTTTTGTTAAAATAATGATTAAATAGAGATATCATCAACAACTATTTGAAAACCTTTCGATTTGTTTTCAAAGTAGTCTATAAGCATTTTTTTTTTTTTTTTTCTAAAAAGTCAAAATGTCCCCCGGCCGGTAGACTTATGAATAAAATATCTTGAAATAAAATTGTTCAACTATGAGAGCATATGCATTTTTAATGGGAATGATTCTCATTTTACATGTTTTATGCAAGGAACTTTCAAATGGAATTAAAATCAACCAATTTAGTGTCAAGGGGCATTTCGGGATATACTCAATATACTCAATATACTCAAGTGTACCTTTAACACCGACGCAACTTCAGCATGCTCAGTCACACCGATCGACCCCCCCCCCCCCCCCCCGGCCCCCACCACACACACACACACACACACACACACACACACACACACACATACACACAAACACACACAAACACAAGTCATACGCAAATGTATAAAACTAATTAATAAAATGAATAACTGTTTTCAGTAATTATTTTAAAGTAATATGTAGTAATTTAAATTGCAATTGTACCTACATCCAGTTAATACCTAAGGCTATTTTGACTTCTTGACCATGGTTTGACGTGTTAATTCGTCCAATAGCCGGCTTAGCCTATGCACAATGTTTATTGTACAGTTGAAAAACTCAGCATTTCTTGTTATATCCAGTTGATAACGTATTAACGTGCTAAACATTTGAGTTTGACTAGCGTGTTTAATAGTCCGTTTAACTCTATAAGAACGTTTGTGCTAGACCGTTTGCTATTGTGGTAGGCCGTTTGACTTGCTTACTAGAACAATTTGATTAGCATGCTAGACCACACAATTTAGCTCAATTAATGAACTGATCATGAGACAAAAATGACACTTATTCTGGTTAAACACAAGTGGTTGACAAACTTTGTGCAGAAAAAAGGAAATTTTCCCATCTGCTATAGGATCGAAAATGTAGGCCCTATAGTATAATTATTATTGACTCATATATTTTGTTTTCATAGGCGTCATTATCATTATAGCAGATAAGCAGTTTTCAGTAGTATTTTGCATCATTTGAACAGAAGGAAATGATACAGGAGTCTCGTTGTTTCTATAAGGAACTTGGGATCATGATAATTACCTTTTTATATCAAAGTAAACAAAAATAATTAAGATCCTGGACCTGCAAAATTAGACCCCGTTTACAGTGCAGGGCCGGGCCGAGACGCGTCTCGGCCCTGCTTAAATTGCGGTACTCGGCCCCCCAATTTTTTGCGTTTACAGTGGTGGTCTCGGCCCGGCCGCGAATTTTTAAACCGTAGGATGGCAACTGGAGATTGATGAATTATTCATAAGCAGCGATGTACGTCAAGGGCTACTCATGAATATGCATTACTTGGATTAGGGTTTGAATGAGTTTGAGGATTATAATTACATTGAGACCCTTCTGACCATCGGCAACTTGCGTGGCCTAATGGTCATGCTGTGGACTTCAACACTTATTGATAACATGGGTTCGAATCCCCTGTTCTTCTTTTCTTTTGCCATAATAAGTGTTGAGTAGCGGTTTATTTAGTAAATGTGTCATGCACAGTTTTCACTAAGGTCTGAAAACTGTGCCCAACATCACTGCGCATGCTCACTGCTTATCTCCAGTTGCCATCCTACTGTTTAAAAATTCGCGGCCCGGCCGCCCTTTCAATATATTGTCGTAGTGGCGCTCTGCATGTAAACAAACCATTATTTTGTGGGCGTGACGGGGTCACAGAACAAAGGCGCGTTATTTGCAATGAATTGTTTTCCCAATTTGGTACCGCATTTGGCCCTGCGTGCGTTTACAGTGAGAAAAAGCGGGGCCGAAACTACCTCCAGAGCGGGGCCAAATGCGCGGCCACTTTTGGCCCCGCATTTGGCCTTTTGAGCGTTTACAGTGAAAAAAAAGGCCGGGCCGAGACGCGTCTCGGCCCGGCCTTTTTTTCACTGTAAACGGGGTCTTACTCTTCCTTATGTCGTTTTGATTATATCGGAGCTCTTTACAACGAGTTCCTAGAGCTGTATAATTATCTACCTGTCACTGGCATGATAGGGACGACGCCAGCGCTCGCTCCCCTATCCACGCGGGCCACGACGTTTTGACAAGACACAGTCCCGTGCTCATTGACCGTGTGTGTCCCGGTGATGGACAGCTGAATACCGTACCCTGACCACCCGGCCTCGTTCAACCATGGTCTTCCAAACACTGTGGTCTTTCATTCTTCGGGCCCCTGCTTTCCTCAAAAGTCGAACCATCGGACATTTAGGTCTCAAATTATGCTCAAATATAAACAATTGATGGATAATAAGGCGCCCATTCTATTAAATGTCTTTTTAATTTTAGTTATGACTGGCGGGTTTCGAATTCGTTTTCCGATGAATTGAATCAGCTCAAGTAAATGTGAATTGCTTAAAAGTTGTCATTTTGTAGTCATGTTTTCATTCCACACTGGACTTTTATACCATGACAGGGAAATGCGTGCATTTGTTCGTTAACTTAGGAAACTAGTAGTTCAATGATTTATGAGTTTTATTAGAAAATGGAAAATTCAATTTAAAGGAAATGAAACCCATATAAATCGTTGTTTTCACCGTAATACACTAAATAGGATGAGTATTCTCAAAGTTTCTGTTTCAGTTTATTTCACACCCAATCAAATCAATGCAAAACAATCAAATACAAAAATATAAATATACAAACTATTTACAATATGCAATGACAAAAGGTATTGTACAACAACAACAAATATAATTAAATGGGTATTGCAGGGATGTAAATAAGGACCAGAAAAGGTCATTGGCCTGTCTAGGCTGGCCCCCTTTTTCTACCTGCGACACTTATCTCATATGAATCATGAAGTTTTAAAAATGTCACTTTAAGAACAAGAGTATCTGTATGTGCTCTATAAAAAGAATTTGTTATAACCCTGACAGCTCTCTTTTGTAATACAAATATCTTTTGCATCAAATACATGGCACAATTTCCCATACAATGATATAATAATTAAAGGGGTAGTTCAGAGTTTTTTGTGAGATAATGAAAAACTGAGTGTAAAATTTGAAAGAGCATACAATTTGAATGGCAGAATGAACTTCATTTGATCAAAATCGGTTCAGAAATTGCTGAAATATCAATAAATATATCCGATTGTAATAAATCTGGGGCCCAGATATATTCGATGATTTATAAAAAAAAATTAAAATGCTTACACTTTTTCAAAAATGTTCAAAAGAGGTTTTAAAATAGTTGTTGATGATCTCTCTATTTAATCATTATTTCAATAAAACATCGCATGCATCATTTTGTATGAAAAATGGTTGAAACCAATGCTTTTTTTAGAGAGCGCCCTCTTGTGTTTTAATGGCTCTTTTTTTAATGATAACAGGCTTTTTACTTAGTCGTTTGTAATTTTCTATACCTTTCGAGCATGGTGGAGTTATAACAAAAATGGGCTCCAAAAGAAACATATCACTTTTTCAGAGCGACGCTCACTAAAATCCATAGCACCAAATTGATTCATATTTAGGCACAGATAAGCTATTATTCTCATTATGAAGCATATCTCAAAAATTACAAGTTTGCTTTTGCCAAAAAAGAGAAAAATGCCATGGAATCACTACAGGTCACTTTTCAAAAATCACAGAAACTGCTCGCTGCGAACCTCCACGAAAGGCGGTCTATTCAGAACTTTCAATAGCTATTCATTCAACTTCAAAGCGGGTTATGTAACCACTAGACTGGCTATTGTCCGTACCGAGCTCTGTGCCCGGAAAGCGAGCAGTTTCTGTGATTTTTGAAAAATTACCTCTTGCAATTTCACCTTATTTTATTCTTTGTTGACTAAAGCAAACATATTTTTTAGATGAGCTTGCTAAGGAGTATTATATCTATTCTATGCCCAATTATGATTACTTTTTATACTTTGGATTTTAATGTGTGTCGCTCTGAAGAAGTGATAAGTTTCTTTTGGAGTCCAGTTTATTAGTTTGTAATGTTATTGTGCAGGTTTTGGTTACTAAAGCTCAGCCTTACCAAAACTGTACTACCCCTTTAAAATATGGTTAAACCATAGTGTTATACAAGTATACGTAATGGCAAATATGTTTAAGTCTATTTAAAACCCCGATTACTTAGAAATATTATTAGAAATACAATTTATGTGGTATTTCCTGGTAAAATTTTGATCAATAATGATACCTAAAAAGGTTACTTGGTGTACTTGCTTAATTTCTTTTTCATTAATACATATCTTAATACAATGTTCGTTTACGTATTTAGTTTTAGTTTTTTTAATTACATAGTTTGTTTTATCAAAGCTAATCAACAATTTATTGGCAAGAAACCATTTATGTATTTTAGCAATTTCACTAATAAAAATGTTCATACTTTTCCGGATAAAAACAAGGTAGTGTCATCAGCAAATAAAATAGAAGATAAAATATTACTTACAAGTGGCAAATCATTGATATTTAATAATTAAAAAAAACAATAGTTGTCCAAGATTTGAACCTTGTGGCATTCCAGTTAAAATAGTACTGTGTTCTGAGTAATATTTACCCATACTTACATATTGCCTTCAGTGTGATAAATAAATGTTCATTAAAAGAAGAGGAATTCCTCTTATACCATAAAAACATAACTTATTTATCAACATATCACGATCAATACAGTCAGAAGCTTTAGAAAGGTCTAAAAATACACCAATTAAAAATTAATTATATTCAAAAGCTTTAGCTACTTTAGCATTAAAATCAAGAATGGCATTGCAAGTATTATAACCTTTTCTAAAAAGCAATCTGTTTCTCATATAAAATACTGTTTTTACAAATAAAACTAGTCAATTGACCACATAAAATGTTTTCAAATAATTTACTAAAAACTGATAAAACTGATAATGGTCTATAATTATTCAAAATATATTTATTGCCGTTTTTAACAACTGGAATCAACTTCGCAATTTTGAGAGCATCAGGGAATATTTATTTTTCAAACGACAAATTAATAATATTGCACAAAGGTGTAACAATTAAATGAATCGACACTCGCACTGGCTCGCTGGCCCGGGGCCAGTTAAATTGCACTTAGGGCCAGCAAAAATGTATAAAAGTCATAATTATAAAATATAGGGTTTTCCCATCCATTTTCAAACAATCGTCATTCAATTTCATTCATTGTTAACTTCAATTTCGTCCGGAAAGTCTTTCGCCGGTCATATATGGGCAACTCCAGCGTCACGGACATTACAAATCAGAGAATTTTCATGACTTTCCAATGCCACTACTAATTCATACCTCTAACTAATGTCTAACTTTTATTTTGATTACAAAACAATATCCTAGTTAAGTATGCAAAAAAAAGTTTCAAAACATTTATCCAATTCGTTACTGAGTAATTCTGCGAAACGTGCGCCGTCACGGACATTACATCTTTTGGACATGACTTTTTGCATCCATATACATCTTTGCAAAAGTCTGTGAGTTCTGAGACCTCACAAAGGTGATTTAGGTATTTAATTATAGACAAGGCAATGATGAATTGAATCCAAGTTGTTTTGGGGGAAACGGGCCAGGCATATGTGATCTAGACAACAAAACGTTGCGTCACGGACATTACATTTTCAGCGTCACGGACATTACACTTTTGTCCACTTTTTCTAAACTCAGAAATAACCCGCAAAAAATGCTCCATTGTGCATGACACTTTTTTAATTGTACATTTGATATGTAATCAAACAGTTTTGAGAACAAAAATTATATTTCAATTTTTTTTTCAATTAGCAAAAAATTATTTTTAAAATATTAATAATTTTTTACAAATTATTGTAAAATTTGAAATTTTTCAACAGAATGTGCAGTAAACCAAATGTTCAACTATTAAACAAAATATTATACATTTTTAATGAGGTACAATGCGGTTTTGTGCCAAAAAATGGTAAAATCTAAAAAAAAAGTTGTGTACATCATGGGCATAACACATGGAAAATCATGGACTAAGAGTATAATTTTTGCAATTTGATCATACTATATGAGATTTAACCATCTCTTTCTCCTCCCAGTAAGTTATAGTCAAGTCTTTATTGATTATTGAGACATGCATGTTCAAATTAAGCAAGGAATTTAGTTTTATAAATAGTTCAGAGTACTGACTCAAAGTTCACTATCTGATTAACGATACAATTTATTAAAAATTGAACCAGGAAGGTAGTAGTCCCCCTGTTACTTGGGATTATCTTATTTCTTGGCTAAAGTAAGACATTTACATAAGAAAATAATGCTTGATATTTTTTTGCTCTGCTTTTTTATACTTTTCACTGTGTATGTAATGTCCGTGACGCAGCCGTGACGTAATGTCCGTGACGCCATTCTGGACAAGCCATCAAATATTTTAGTAAATGCTCTCATATACTTTATGATATAACATTCTAGCTTTGCAAATGAATTTTGAATTAAATTGAATTAGGACTTCTGCTTCTACTTTTATATCTAAAACGTCACGGACATTACACATCAATGTTGTAAGAATCAAGATTTTATCCAATAACAGTTTTCAAAAAGTAAAGATTTTTACACAATTTCCTTTTCTATGATGTTAAAACAAAGCATAAACAAGACATTAGAAGTAGAATTATTGTTCTGAAGTGATCCATATTTTTAAATTTTATTTCACAAACAACAGATGCAAATTTCATCATTTTTGGGGGTAATACATACAATTTTTGTCCCAACTTCAATGGCCCAAAAAAAAATATTCTGCATTGAATTTCAAACTTTTTTCCTTTAGTCATCAAAATATGGTCCTTCCTCATTACTATCCAGTAGTTAACAAGGCTGTCCCATGAGTTTCATTTTTCCATCCTTGGGTGACATTTTTCGTGGAATTGCCCATAATATGTAATGTTCGATTTCGTCATTGCGCACACATTATCGTTCTTTTGCAATCAAATTCGTCAATGTACCGATCATTTTAGTCAAAGCTTATTCAATTTCGTCCGATCGCTCCTGCCGGTGTACAATGTGATGATCAATTTTGTCTTGGTGCATTCAATTTCTTTTTTTCCCATTCAAATTCGTCAAACAATATAGAAAATGTATTCGATACTCTGTTTCATCATCCTTTCAGTATTATCCTTTGCAATTTGAACTCAATGTCTATATTATTTTCTTTTGTGTCCCGGAAATTCATACAAGTATATTGTCTATTAAACAGTTTTTGTATTTGGAATAACATTTTGCCTCCCAACACAAATGTATTGCATGAATCAATCGATCCATCAATCAATCCATCAATCAATCAGACTTTGGGTCAATTATCGTTGTGTGATTGCAATATCGAAATGAATTGTTTTGTGATCAGTTTATAGTTTTAGAAACGATTATTATCGAAGTTATTCAGTTTGAAATGAATTTTATAAACTACAATAGGGAAATACATGTGAACCAGAGCAACCAGACTATATACATGATGAATTTGAACGACTAAAGCCCGGCGCAGACAGAGCCGACTCGACCCGATCCGACTGGTTTCCAGTCAGCCTAGAGTCAGTTTCACTCAGTCGGAGCCGATCCAACATGTTGAATCGGCCTCGAATGATCTCCAACTGGCACTTGACTGGAAAAACTGGAGTCCTAAGGCAGCGCATACCGAGTTAATCAGGCTGAAAAACAGTCGGATCGGGTCAACTCGGCTCTGTCTGCGCCGGGCATAAGTCATGAAATCGAATGATCAATGACGGATTCGAACTTCTAATTGTGCGTTTTATAACCAGTCGGGACGAATTCCATTGCAAATTGACGAATTAGAATGAGCCAATTTTGAATTTGAATGACCATTGTTCAATTAGAATGGTAAACATGGTAAATGACTCAATCGAATCTAGCAATTGTAGTTTCACGACTTCTCGGGACGAAATTGAAGTTAGCATTGTATGAATTTGATTGACGATAGTGTGAAAATGGATGGTAAAACCTATATAATTTAAACTTATTGTTAGAATTCCGTTATTAATGCGAAGATAAACAATTATGACGGACTCGTAACAATAAATTTAGCTCAGTCGGTAGAGCACCGGTCTAGCAATCCGGAGGTCTCGGGTTCGAATCTCGTTGGAATCCCATTTTTCTTTGCTCACTTTTAATCACAATATATTCTTGGTCAGTTTCCCTATATGTTTGAATTAATTATTACAAAAAGCTGTATCGCTTCGGCGATCCCTCGCATTTATCCCCAAGTTGATTTTAATCCGCTTCGGGTTTATGTCAGGTTTATAAAGCTTCTGACTACTTGAGCAATGATGAATTAAGGGGTTTCTGGGAAGTACGTCGTCGTAGGGTTTTCTATAGCTCAGTCGGTAGAGCACCGGTCTAGCAATCCGGAGGTCTCGGGTTCGAATCCCGTTGGAATCCCATTTTTCTTTGCTCACTTTTAATCACAATAAATTTAGAACATAGTTAGAATAACGATATATCGTATACATGCCGTGCTGAAAACAAAACAAACAAACTCATACATTTACTGCAATATTTTTGTGACAAAGTACTGTTGGTCAATAAAATGATGCTGCGTTTAGTCTTAACTGTTGTTTTAAAATGATGAATACAATTAAACTTCAACAAAACTATTACTGTAACTATAGGGCAATTCCAAGGTAACACCGTGACGGTTGGAGGGTGTTTCTCACGACGAAAGTCTAAATAACTCATAAAATATAAATTTCCAGAACCAACTTTTGATATGCATCTGTTACCACTATCCTACCAATCATTTAAAATAAGAAAGAAAATCAAAATTCCCCATAAATTATGAATTATGAATATCAATATCTGTGGTAACACCGTGACGGTAAAAGGACATGGTTTTTTACGTGCTCGGGCACTAAGCAAACTCTGTGAACTACAGAAACATTTTGCAATTTTTTCACATTGATTCTTTGTACTAGACATCAAGCTAGAACATCCAAATAAAAATGTAGACAAAATCCAATGTTCATAGTAAATATGATATCATAAACGTATCTGTGCATGGTAACACCGTGACGGTAACGCCGTGACCTCTGAATTGTGCATGTTATATGGGAGATATTGATGAGATGAATACAATTATATAATTTTAATGTAGTGATCCAGAATCTATACAGAACTAGATGAATGGGTAAAATAACCCAGATGCTCTGAAATGATGGGCCGCATGACACAAATTTGCAGCATAGCGCACTCTATTGATCAAAAAAAGTTTGTGGACATAACTGAAATTCTTATCTGTTTCAGAATTTAGTTCGTGGAACCATCAGATATGAAAACCAAAATACTTACTTAATTGCAACAATGCAATATTTGACTTTTGACCTTATATCTCAAATTAACATACAAATGTTTAATTTTCTATCTGCACAGTGCATATCTGCAAGTAGTTTGTTTCATGTAACATGATTTCAATGTCAGTAAGTTTTTGTGTAATTATCCGAGTGACCTTCGACCTGTAGTCCAAACATTTTCAGAGAATGTTCTTTTACCTACAGTACTCTTTCTAACATTAATTCTGGAATCTACTTCACTGGACGCATACCAGTATTAATTATCATGTCATCCTTCAAGGATTCTTGAAATATCTTGAGAATAATATATTTTTTGCATATTAATTAGCTATGCGACCTTTGACCTCATGGCCCAAAAATGTATCAGATAATCCGTACCTCTGAATGCATGGCTTGTACAAAGTTTGAACAAAATACATCCAACGATTCTTGAGATATTGCACCAAAAAAAAAGAACACTAATGTACATATGCACAATGCACATACAGACAGACGAACGTACAACCCCTACACATTTATGACTGGGGTAACTTCGTGATGGAAACATTATCAACTGACCCTATTCATATAATTAAAGCATGAGCAATGCCCGAGCATACCTAAAAAAAAAACATCTTTCATTATTTAAGTATGTCTAGTGTATTATATCAATGGAGATCAAGTAGGTAGCGTCACGGTGTTACCCAAAAAGTAACGCCGTGACCAAATTGATATTGCTTAGATTATTTAGGGGGAAAAGATAATGCTGCTATTTAGCATCCATAATATAGCCCTATGGGCTAATGAAGAAGAAACAAAAAATCATTTCATTCCCATTCATATTTTTCCAGAAATATTATAAATATCTGTTTTTAGGGTAACACCGGGACATATTGATGACTATAAATGAGACAGTCACTGAAGCGGAACGAAGAGCGAAAATGCCAAAATTGATATTTATCTGATAAATTGAAGTAATGATCTTAGCAACACTGAAAGAAAAATGTTATGAAAACCTATTTTTGCAGTTCTTTTAAAGATGAATAACAGTTTTGGGAAAGTTACAGAAAACATTTATAATTGATCAATATTGTTGAATAAGTATCAAAAAAGGGCTTGTGTGGTAAGATCCGAACCTAACGATGCGTTAAATGCAGAAATATCGAAAGAAATCCAATACCCGCCCGTGAAATGTATAAATCCACCGCCCATTCGCACCTGTCCGCGCCGCTAGCGCTGGACTGGAGATACTCGACAAGCTGGGGAAAAGTCCGTAATATAGCAAACGCACGCGGTTAAATTGCACGTAGCGTATGCGCGATTCCGCGTTGGCGATATCTATCCGCAACAGATCAATTTATAATTTTGCAAATATATCAATTAGTAGGCGGTTTCTTGGCCAAATTTGTATAATCTCATATATTAGTAAAAACTATATTCTTTCACATGGTTGGTAATAAGAGCGTACATTTCATTTTTAGGGGTTGGGGTGTTCCCCACTACTGTCATTCACCTTCAAGCTTAGTATTACGAGTATATTTTGTGAAAATAATGAAAATTAATTTATGCTAATTAATTCCAATTAAATAATAGTTTAGGCATTTTTGAATAGTTCAATTTTTTAGCTTTCATTTGATACCAAATACGTTATGATTCGACGAATTTGAAAAATCAGTGGTTATGTCAATGTTTGCTTGGAATTGCCCTATAGTCGACCTTGACACTCATGGTGTTTCCAGGCCGAAGAGGATCGGGGGAACACCTTGCAATCGGCCTGTCGGAGGAGAGAAGTGGTTACATCCTCCCGCTAAAAGCACTTATTGCTACGTTGTAGTACACAATACACTCACGTGGCAAGTATCGCAGTTTTACATATGTTTTGTTACTATTAGGACTCGACGGATTAAATCGTATTATCGAGACAAGTGCGCGTGTCGTACTCGTAGGTCCTTATGTTAAAGTGGCGCTCTTGAGCTGGAGTAGGCTATGATATTTATCATAATAGTCGTTTAGTGCTTCGTAAACAAATGAGTAATGCATGGACCATATCGTCCTAGTATACTTGTGCTCGTCCATTTCCGAAACCAAACGAGGATTTGCGGGAAAAAAATTCCCCCGCTGATGGTTTTTAGCTGAGACGTCCATACGATAAACGTGTGTTTGATGGACGATAAGATATATTTGATATAAATAGGGTTAAACTTAATCACGAGTTCACGCGTTTACTTTGCAGTATGTGAACGGCAAATACGAGGTAAGACGTGGGAACATAATAATATTTAGTCAGACATGATTTCAAATATCGCACTGACCTAATTAAATTGTGCTGATTAATAAGCAATCAGACACGCGACTCAAAGCGTAAACCTCCCCGAAACCTATAGTACTCCATCAGTATGTCCAGTTATATTGTAAATGGAGTCTCGCCACTTCGAGGATTGTTATTATTGCCAGTTTTTATATTTTGATTATTTTACGTCGGAGCAGCATGATTTCAAATTATTGCACTTAACTAATTAAAATAGTTGTGCTTATTGATATGATAGTGGAAATAGTGACTCAACGCGCAGACTTCCCCCGAAACCTATATAAATATACTCCAGCATGTCAAGTTTCGTGAATTAAGTATCGCCACTTCGTGGATATTGTTGTTATCGTTTTTTTAATTAATATTTTGACTTTACTTTAATTTCGACTATTCTACGCCGAAGCGACGTGATTTCTTCTCATTTTCTTATTAGAAATCGGCAAAATAATGACATTCTTAAAGCGTACCACCACCCACAAATAATATTCTTATAAAATGTAAGGTAACATCTTTAGTAGTCCATTCCATCAACAAGTTCAGAAAAATATGTTTCCAGAAAAAAATATAATTGGAAAACGCATCACCATTCTAAAACATACGTTCATGGGTCTGCATGTACGTATACTACCTTTGTCCAGAGCGAACGAATTGTCCGTGATTATATTGTCCCCAAACGTACGCGTTAATAGAATTGGCGCACTCGCAAATGTTTGGCGCGTACGGAACCATGAAATAATAATGGTTCCGTAAGTGGTGGTAATTAATTGCATTGTTTATGAATTACACAACCCTTTGCAAAATGTTGGGTATCTATTTGATATCACAAAACGGTACCAAAACATACAATTATGTGTTGTTCTTTGCCTGGTGGTCCCCTTTAATGTTAATGTAATTAATTTCAAGCAAATTTCTATACCTTTCGAGCATGGTGGAGTTATAATTATTAGTTTGTAATGTAATGGTGCAGGTTTTGGTTACTAAAATTCAGTTTGACCAAAACTGTACTCTCTTTACCAAAACTCAACTATCCTTTTAATTCCACTTTTTCAAAAAGGGGTCACTTTATAATTATGTGTTATAATATCATACCAGATTTAAGCAAGTATCCACTATAATCATTTTCCCTGACTTATATAACACACAATGCTATGAAGCATCATAGTTGTACTAGACAGATGTAAGGTGTTTTGTGGATGGTGACTTCCGAGGACATTTTTAAAGGAAAAGTTTGTTCTGTCCTCGGTAGATTGCTAGACAAACCAACACAAACGCACACACACACACGCATGCACGCAAATATACACACATACACACACGCACACATACACACACACACACATACACATACACACACAATCAAACACGCACACATAAACAAACACGTACACGCACACACACATACACACATACATACACACACACACACACACTTTTGGGGGGTTCATGTTTGTTCCCTCCAAATAAACAGATAAACATCAATTTTGTATACATAATTATGCAACATACGAATGGATTTTCCATTACATAAAAGGAATGACATAATTTACATCAAATATGAACTACATACGAATAAAGAATATTTGAGTTTGTTTATGCTGAGCTAAAACACACTCTCTCTCTCTCTCTCACACACACACACACACACTTCCAGTAATTCTGTCAATACCAAGCTGCAATCTAGAAAGTCGTAATTTGTAGTGCATTAAATGTGACGTTACACCGTTTGATATCATCAGTTGTATTCGCTCTAATCGCTGTAATGGAAGTATATCAGCGAGTCCCATCACACGAACTAAAACTCTGGCACCAGAAAGGCTGATGCGGCTTTGACACGTTAAGCCTAGGCTGGCGATATGTCACCGGGTGACGTAGGGCGTCAAATGGGTGGTCTGCTCGCTCCGTCTCTATTCAACGTGTTTAATGTTTGTATTATTAATATATTATTGCATGTTTCACAACAATCCATTGCACACATAAAACACACTGTTATAAAGTCGAAATGGAACGTTACCAAGCTAAATCGTCTATTAGGCATAATAATACGGAGCTTTATACACTTAGTTTCAAAAATGATAAAAATATATCTTAAACTTAAATTAACTATTAGGATCGCAGTATTGTGAAAATACTAAAACAAAACAAAACCAAGCCAGCTATGAAGAAATAAATTGTGTTTAAAGTGATCCAGTAACTTTGTCAAATTCAACCAAAATCACTTGGTGCTCTCACTTCTCTTGTAAATTGTAAATTTGTAGGCTTATGGTAACAGAAGAATGAAGTGGATTTTGATTTCAAACGTCTCCCTAGTTACGAAGATATGTGGTGATAACATATTTCTTTTCTCGCACGGGATGGTTCCACTCCCTTTTGGGTTTTGTTTTAGCTGGAGTTCCCGGGCTGATCTGCCTGGTGTTGGTCCGCGGGTTCCCGTGGGATTGGTTTTTCTCTTTTATGACCGGGTTGTCTAGTCTCTTGGAGTGTATTTATAATGTACTTTTTACTTTTTTTGTTATCTATAAGATTCATTTATTCATTCAATATTCTAATTTGTCGTAATATTTTGTTTAATCGTACATTATATTGTATGTTATATTAATTGTTACATTACATTGTATGTTATATTAATTGTTACATTACATTGTATTAAGCCAACTATGTTTTATATTTTAGTTGCAATAAATGAATGAATCAATCAATCAATCAATCAATCAATGTACAAAAAAATAATAATTGAAAAGTGTCCAAACCGGTTAGCGTGTATATAGACTTTATAGAGAAAGTAATATTTTAGAAGCAGCAAATATGCCAATGTAATTTAAAGATAGATCTAAACTTTCATTCAAAAGGTTTCACGGACAGCCTTGTAAATACAATTGTATGCTATGAACTTTTCAAACGAACTTGTGAAGGTGATAATAATAATATGTATACGTTGTCTTAAAAGAGTTAGGATATAAGTGGGATTGATTGGTTGGTTGGTTGGTTGGTTGGTTGGTTGGTTGGTTGGTTGGTTGGTTGGTTGGTTGGTTGGTTGGTTGGTTGGTTGGTTGGTTGGTTGGTTGGTTGGTTGGTTGGTTGGTTGGTTGGTTGGTTGGTTGGTTGGTTGGTTGGTTGGTTGGTTGGTTGGTTGGTTGGTTGGTTGGTTGGTTGGTTGGTTGGTTGGTTGATTGATTGAATGAATGAGATGATTGACTGATTGATTGATTGATTGATTGATTGATTGATTGATTGATTGATTGATTGATTGATTGATTGATTGATTGATTGATTGATTGATTGATTGATTGATTGATTGATTGATTGATTGTTCATTTTTATTAAAAAGAGAGATAATTATGGGTAAAATGGGACAGTGATCAGAGAATGTACAACATAAAGATTCCTACAGTCAGATAATGGAATGAAAATAGTTTTTTTGACTATTATGCCCCAAAATGTAAGCATAAAACTCAATTATGAGATATGAATTCATGTTATTATTGATCTTTATACAAAAAAAATACATTAATGCAAAAGGATTAATGCTACAATCCTTCCAGAACCTTCTGTCGACAAAGTTATGGTTGATTTTGTTTTCTTTCTTCTTTCTGTCGTGCTCTGATACATAAACATGATAATCTTGAAAGAAAATTTCATGCAATAATTGAGCCTGGGGAGTTAGTACTAGTACATGTAGTTTCGCCTAATTATCATGAGAATGGTGAGACAAAGACCCAGGCCTTGTTAATAGACTATGTACTTTCGATTTGGAATAATGTTTTATCAGGCCGATTCGGGAAGTTGTTGCCTCGATGGATTTCCTTCTGTAAATAATGAAGTTCGATAAACGTAGCCATTTCGTCATACTTTCGAACTTCATAGAATTATTACCGATCACTGGTGCCGATCGTGTCTCGAAATAATTTAGAACCTGTATTGTTTTGCTTGAAGGGAATTCACTTTAATTAATTTCATACCAAGATTTTGGGATTTACAAATGCACATGCACACAGATTGGGGTATTAGGGAGGTAGCCACCCCCCCCCCCCCCCATAAATAAAATATATAGATAAATGAAATAAAATACGTGTTTAAACATTCTAAAACCCTGTTTCAAAGACATTCCAGATAATCCTTAGTCATTGCAAAGGATATACCCCCTCCTACACCCTAGCTTCGGTATCTAAGCTCACTCACATAAACTTTACTCATCATAATGCCTTTGATTGTACGTATACCCCCAAAGACGAAGACACAGACCCGGAAGGTATTAAATAAACCTTGCTCAAAAGTTTGCCCAGTTCCCAAGATAAAATTGCTTTAAAGTGATCCATTAACTTTATATTTCCCAAAAGGGTAATTTTTATACTTTAATCATAAACCAATTTAATTGTAAGATTCTTGAGAATGATATGTGAACATTTCATAGAAAAATAATAAAGTTTACTTAGTGAAATCAGAGAAAATCAATGTCTGATTTGATCCCGATCGTTCGCGTGAAGTATCCGAATTCGGTTACAATGAACGACTGAGTATCCGAATTCAGATACTCTTGAATACGGTCAGAAACCGTCTATAGGCGCTCTAAAATTTAATCTCAAATATATCCATGATTATATAGACATTTGAAAAATCAAAACCCATTTCGTTATTCTGTTAGCCAAACAACAACGTACAAGAGAAGTGGGAAAGCTCCAAGTGATTTTGGTTGAAATTGTACAAAGTTAATGGATCACTTTAAAGGGGTAGTTCAGTTTTGGGCGCTGCACGAAATAATTTTTTGTGAGATAATGAGAAACTGAGTGTACAATTTTAAAGAGCATACAATTTTAATGGCAGAATAAACTTGATCTGATCAAAATTGGTTCAGAAACGACTGAAATATCAATAAATATGTCCGATCGGAATAAATCTGGCGCCCAGATTTATTCGATGATTTTTTTAAAGATTTTAAAAATGCTTACACTTTTTAAAAAATTGTCAAAAGAGGTTGTTAAATAACAGGCTTTTTACTTAGTTGTTTGTAATTTGCTACACCTTTAGAGCATGGTGGAGTTATAACTATTAGTTTGTTATGTTATTGTGCAGGTTTTGGTTACTAAAGCTAAGCCTTACCAAAACTGTACTACCCCTTTAAGTTAATAAACGAAAAAGGGGAACGCGAATAATAGGAAGAGGTTCCTAGATATTCGATCTCTATGATAATATTGAGCTTGTTTTTGGTACCAGCGTCTGGTCTAAAGGTTCACAGGTGATTAACCAGATCGCTTACAACGAGAATGACTAATGCATTCAATGCTGTGAATAATATTTGTTTGCTCTTCATTGGCAAGTTATGTTGAGACTTACCACATTTCGGTGGCCCCAAATTGGAATTAAAAGAAAAAATTATATATGAAAATAACCTCTGCTATGTTTGGTTGCCCATTCGGCGATGTGGCAGCGGGCCAGTGCCAAATGCCCTTACTCATGTCACTAATGACTTATAGTTTGTACCACTGCCTGTGCCACCGCCAATGTTTCAGTTATAGTCACGTTTTTTTTTGTTACTGTTATCCTAAATTTAAAATTCGTGTTATATTTTGTTTTTTGGGACACTGGGCAGCGTCAAAAAAGTATTGGTATAAATTGCCTAATATATACGTGCTTTAATTATTATTTCAATTAATATTATGATAACACAGTGAAATTGAATGATGCTTACGATGTAACTTCTGGTGATGAACTTTTCTCTGAAAGTAGACACACTACAGAGTAGCATTAAAATGCAGATACATACATATTTCTCTGAAATTGTGGATTTAATGTATTGGTAGTTTTAAATAAAAAGCCCAGTTTCAAATCGTAGTGATGTGTTTTTGTTTGTGTTTTTCATTATCATTGTAGCCCACCAAGCCCTTCATTCAAAGTCCGACTGCAAAGGCTCCGCATGTAGAAAGGCAGAACAACATGATCAAGGACAACTTCAAGATCTCCAGCAACAGCAGCAGCAGCAGCAGCATCCAACAAGCACTTCACAGACGAAGTCATCGCAGAAGCAGCAGCGTCAGCGCCGGAAGCCTCGGGTGCTCTTCACTCAAGCACAGGTCTACGAGCTGGAGCGACGCTTCAAGCAGCAGCGCTACCTGTCCGCACCCGAGCGGGAGCAGATGGCGGGGGTGCTGAAGCTGACGCCCACGCAGGTGAAGATCTGGTTCCAGAATCGGCGCTACAAGAACAAGAAGCAACGCGAGACGACCAAGACGATCGACCTAGGCGCGGCCACTGCCAGTGCAGTTGCGGCGGCTGCGGCAGCGGCACGACATCAGCATCATCATCAGCATGCGCAACAGCAGGGCGCCGAGCAGTTTCCACCTCGTCGGGTCGCCGTCCCAGTGTTGGTGCGTGACGGCAAGCCCTGCTCGATGGGGAACGCGAGTAACCCGCCACCGTACAGTTATGCCGGTGTCAATGCAGGACATCTCACGGCGTCGTCGCAGAACGTTCTGTACACGACCACGAACTCGTACAGCTTTGAGTCTTATTCGGGGCGCGCTGGATCGCAACCTGATCATCAACTCCAGTATGAACCGGATTCGTCCGCTTTGCAGCATGCCAGTGTCAGGACGCCGTGGTGACAGTTATCGGCTACGGCCAGTGTAACGTTCAATTGCTAGGCTTGCTTGGATCTTTAAAGAAGACAGTTCAAATCAGTGAACAGTTTCTCGTCTATCATGCAGACACAAACACGAGTCAGTTTTGGTGGTGAAATCCATTTTGAGATTCATTTAAAAACAGCATTGATACAATGTCTGCAAAACAAATGTGATCTATGATAATCAACTTTTAAGGACGATTACACATGGCAACACATTTGTACTATAGGCATTCTATAGGTTCATGCTATATAACATATCCATGTTTGTTTGTTTTTGCAGAGGATTCGTTTCTGAAATGACTTGCTTACAATTCAAATTGATGAGTGCCCTGAGACGACCATTCAGTGAGATTTTAGGAAAACTAGTTAGGAAATTTGTAAATAACGACAGTTATAACTAAATTTATTGGAAAGACCGGGGAATCGGGAAGTGTTTACCATAAAAATGGTAAATGGTTAGATGAATACAACATAAACATAAAAACAACATATTGTTTGAAAATTACCCGCAGATGCAAAATTCTGGAACTGGATACTAACTTTGCACCGAACGTTACATGGTTATGTTTTGAGTGATCTGATATGTCCACGAAGTAATGTGACTGTGAAAATGTCACGTTAATTGGATGTTTTTTGGCTGAGATATGAGCAAAAATGCAAAGTGATATTCACTAACTCATTGTACTACTTTGTACACGGCATGAAATTATCCCGTAGACAATTTTATATCTAAACACTGCAATCGTAAATATCTTTTGAACGAAATGGAAATTTGAAAAACCGAAACCTGTCCCGTGCTTTTATTGTTAATATGAATATGATAAGGTATGAGAGAACCACTATAGTTCCCGGTAATAAAGTGTTCAGGATTTGGACAATGTTACTAAGTCCCTTTAATGTTTTACTTATTTTAATGGGATTCCTGCACAAGAGACACACTACGCTTTTGATATTTGTTGTGATAAAAAAATATGCATGAGATATTATTGTACAAGTATAGTCAATATCAATGTTATGGTTAATAGCTTTAATGTTGTATTGATTTTGTATGGGATTTCTGCACAAGGGATATACAACACTTTTGATATCTTTTGTGATAAAAAAATTATGCATGAAATATCATTGTAAAAATATAAATATAGTCAATATCAATGGTATGGTGAATAGCTTTAAGGATATATTTCACTGATGATGCAAAATACTGCTGAAAATTGATATATTTCACTTGCACAAAAATGCCTAGCCAGGCGGAAGCACAATAAATGTTTAAGATGTGTTTCATGTAAATAGGAAGCGCTAACGATTTAACCATGTTTTTTCTTTTTTAATTCAGTCACAGTTTATTTTAGAACAACCCTGTCATTTGTCCTGCTCACATTTCGCACAACGTGCAATTTTCACAGTAAAGTGAACCGATATATGAAGAGCTTAGTTCGGAAAGGCGCTTAATCCACTTTCCATAAAAAATTGAGTTGGTGATATCAGTACATTAATAAGCTACGTAGCTATCTAGAATCCAAATTTAAGGGCAAATTACACAATCAAAATCAAAATATGGAACGTGCCATGTTCATATTATCATATAGGCATGTGTACAAAGTTAATTTGACAAAGAAACCTGCTTTACTCCAAAGTTGAAAAAAAATGATTTAGCGCCTTTTGGAATGAAGCTCTTCCTTTTATAACCTATTGAATAAAAGTCAACTAATGGCATGAGCTTTCGATCTTAACATAATCTTCATACGAGGATGAATGATATACACACCATGTAGACACTTAAAGCCAAATAACAGTATTGGGAAAGTTACCGAAAACATCTATATTGGCCAAACTAATTGATCAATATTGTTGAAAAACTATAAAAAGGGGCTTGTGTGGTTAAATCCGAACCTGAGTATCGTTAAAATATTTGCAGAAATATTGGAGGAAATGCAATGCACACCAGTGAAATTTGGCCTAAATTCACCACCCTTTCGCACCTGTCCACGCCGCTAGCGCTGGGCTGGAGATATCGACAAGCCCGCATACCGTGAACAGGTGCGCTAGCGTAATCTTTTGCATGCAGAGTTTCGCGGTTGAATTGGTCTGTGTCACAGATCGTTTTATTTCGAACCTTTTAATGCTCAATTAGTCAATTTTAAAGGGGTAGTTCAGTTTTGGTATAGAGGGCGCTACACGAGATAGTTTTTTGTGAGGTAATGAAAAACTGAGTGTAAAATGTGAAAGAGCATACAATTTTAATGGCAGAATAAACTTTATTTGATCAAAATCGGTTCAGAAACGGCTGAAATATCAATAAATATAATAATAATATAAAGCATATTTTGTGTGTGTGAGGTGTTTCCCAATAAGTTATTTGGCTTTAACTACAAAGGCACGTGAACATAAAATGGGTAGAGACAGGCGGAGAAATGTACTTTTATGTTATCAGTCACGCATTATGCGATTTTGTATATAGTTGATTGGGCGCTTCAGCGTCGTTTCAGCAGAATTCGTCTTTATTTATAATGTATTGAGATACAAATATTGTAGTTCAAAATTCTGAAACAGTGGACATTTAAAAAACTCATTTCGTTTTTACTTGTTAATATGTAAATTCATATGCAAATTGGACCATGTACATAGTCAAACGGCGGTATATTTTTAAAAAGTACTATTTCTTATTGACTTTCGTAAACTTCCAAATAATTGTTTGTTGTACACGAGAACACAGTTTATGATGTATTTTTTCAAACTGCATCTTGTAGGTGTGCTCGATTAGATTCGTTAATATGGTCTACATGCTGTGTTAAAATGTATTTGTTCAACGAACTCTATATTATGTTTGACGTGAAAATATTCGAATACATGTATAATGACAACTTCTCAATAACAATGATAATAATAATAATACTCACATTTCAAATTAAATACAAAATATATAAATCAGGAAGAATGCTTTGGTTTAGTGTTTCTCACAAACTATGAGAACCTATAATTAATAAATAACGATTTGCAGGTATGGTATTGTGAGTCGATTTACATGCTTTGATTAGACTGTTATACCTCGAAGAAACGATCGCGTAACCTATTCAAATTCGATTATTTATATTGCCACTCATAAAAACATACACATTATGGTTTAATTGTATAGTTAAACGTGCTAAAAAAGAAACGATTATCATACTCTTGATGTCGTTTACGTATTCATAATAATTTATCATGGGGATATACTATTATACGTACGTAAATTGTTGTCATCTTATGTCAAGTTTGAACTATATGATTATAGAGTTAGTTTTATTCATTTTGTTTTAAAATGTAAATAAACGTAATTTTTCATCATAATACTAAATGGCATTTTTATTCTAAAAAACTTTAAAGGGATCTAGTAACCGTGTTGACATGTGCCAAAAGTGATGAACGGTTGATGGAATGTATATTGTTGTTAGCTGATATGTCCACTGGGTATTGTGTGAAAATGTCAAGTTAAATGGACGTTATATGGCCGAGTAATGAGCAAAAATGCAAAGTGATATTCACTAACTCGTTGCACTGATTTTGTACACGGTTACGACTATCCAGTGCATGGATAGTTTAACTTCTGAACACTTCAATCATAAATAATTATCTTGTTAACTAAAGGGAAATTTGAAGAAGAAAAAACGAAACCTGTGCCATGCTTCTATTGATAATACAAACACAACAAGGTATGAGGGAACCGCTAGAATTCAAATAGGATTTGGACAATGATAATTATACTATAGATCCCTTTAAAGAGAGCATAGTATAATGGTATAATGGTATATTTCTGTTTGCATTGTCTTCCGCCTTATGTATGTGTTAAAGGGTTAGTTCAGTTTTGGTTAAGAGGGCGTTTCAATAATTCGTTTGTTAGGTAATGAAAAACTAAGTGTAGTGAGGTCAATTAGATTGAGAGAGCGGCTTTTATTTTATTATTATGACACTATCATAATTGTTGAATATTTGTAAACGTTTTCTTTATTTCCTTGGAATGTTGTTATAGTTATCATGGAATAATATAATATGAATAATAGGTATTTTATCCTTTTATCGAATGTTTTGGATGAATATGCTTGTATCTTGTGTTTTATGTGTTTTATTATTTTTTACATGATGATATATTCCTTTCCGTCGAGGAATAGTTAAACACAAATTCATTTCTAAACTATGAACATAATTATGACTGGTATTGCCATTTTCCATTGAGAGAAAGAAAGAAACATGGTGAGAATAACTGATGTCCAATATGACATAGTGAACTATATCATAATTTATTGGCAAGTTCATTTTAACAATAACAGGTTCTCATTTCCTCAATACTGTGCGGTCATATAAATAGTTTCTTATCAATTAAATGGAACACTTTTCCTTCTCGTAATGCTGTTAAAATTAAACGCTGTTCTATGATTCTTTTGTACATAGCCTATTGTTGATCTATCCTATATCAGTATAGTATGCATGTTCTTTTGTTTCGGTTGCATATACATTAAAGGGGTAGTTTAGTTTTGGTAAGTCTGAACTTTAGTAGCCAAAACCTGCACAGTAACATTATAAACTAATAGTTATAACTCCACCATGCTCGAAAGGTATACAAAATTATAAACGACTAAGTAAAAAGCCTGTTATCATTCAAAAAGAGCCATTAAATACAAGAGGGCGCTTTTTAAAAAGGCATTGGTTTCAACCATTTTTCATACCAAATTATTCATGTAATGTTTTATTGATATAATGATTAAATAGCGAGATCATCAACAACTATTTAAAAAACGCTTTTGAACATTTTTGAAAAAGTGCAAGCATTTTTTTTATTTTTTTATAAAAATCATCTAATTATTTGGGCCCCAAATAATTATAAGATCAGATATATTTATTGATATTTCAGCCGTTTCTGGGTCGATTTTGACCAAATAAAGTTTATTCTGCCATTAAAATTGCATGTTCTCTCAAATTCGACACTCAGTTTTTCATTACCTCACAACAAAATTGTGATGTGCAGCGCCCTCTCTACCAAAACTAAACTACCCCTTTAAAGGGAACTAGTATTAAACTGTGTTGACAAGTGAAAAGAGTGATGCGTGGTTAATAAAAAAATTTGTATTGGTGTGATCTGATATGTCCAGAAAGTAATGTGTGAAAATTTCAAGTTAATTGGATTTTATTTGGCCGAGAAATGAGCAAAAATGCAGAGTGATATTAACTTACTCACTGCACTTACTTTGTACACAGCTGAAAAGGTCCCGTAGATAATTTCATATCCGAACACTTCAATCGTGAATATCTTTTGAACGAAATGGAAATTTGAAAAACCAAAACCTGTCCCATGCTTTTATTGTTAATACGAATAAAGCAATGTATGAGGGAACCGCTATAATTCCAATTTGATTTTGAGGATTTGGACAATGTTACTAAGTCCCTTTAACACAGTTACTCCTTTACCCCCCCCCCCCCCCCCCCCCGTCTCTTTCTCTCTATGTATATGTCTTCATACGCGCGTATAATTTTGTTCTAGTTACAGTTAACTACCTAAGCCGCCAATCCATTTTAGTATATTTTATGGATTTTTAAACTAACTAATTAATATTTGTTCTGGAATCGTTGGCATGAATAAAACAAAGATAAATTCAATTCATAATATTATTAATACAATGTATTGGTAGCGAATTTGGTCTTCTGTATGAAACAGACTCTCAAGACAATACACAGGACACAGGCCTCTTTATTGTTTTAAAATCTTCTATAACGGATTTTAATGTATAAAATACAAATACCAAGGCAATAGCGAGAATTCTAAAGCTATTATCAAAAAGGAAACGTAAAGTTGACTCGAGATGTCTCGTGTGTTTATATTGGCCTCTCGACCGATCTGTACAAGCAGGCGACAATTTGGTGACAGTGTTTGGCTGACGAGGTAATTTAAGACTCCCCCCGTTTTAACATGTTTAACCATCTTGCTTGTCTAACCTTGGCATATTTATTGTAAATTTGTCTTTCTACACTGAACAAAAAAATGCCTAAAAGCGAGTGGCAAATTTATTTTATATTATCATAATAACGTGCATCTGATAGAGTAAAGGAATACGTCTGACATGTGGGACAACAACAAAGCATGTTTCTACCTGAATTATGTACTACATTTTGCAATTTTCTTGATATTATCTATAATATAAAATGGAGGAAATGACACGATGTCTAGTAAATCTGATCCCGTAAATGACTTTGTATGTGTTAAGTACTCTTACAATCTGAATCTCCCCTATAGTATAATCCATGCTTACACACAGGAATGTGTTGGGTCACATAAGTGGCGAAGCGTTGACGGAATGATTGGGGGCACACATTTATTATATTTGGGGCACAACTGTTTTTCTTTATCTAATTGTTTTAAAGCCAAACAACAATGTTGGGAAACTTACCGAAAACATATATATTGGCCAAACTAATTTATCAATATTGTTGAATAATTATTTTTTAAAGGGTTTGTGTGGAAACAGGCCCGTAGCCTGGAATTTGCACGGGTGCGCGTAATTTACAAAAACGGTTATGATATATTCTTTCACGTGGTAGGTGATGAAAGCACATTTTTCATTTTTTGTGTGTGGGGCGTTGTCCAGTACTGTTATTTTGCTTTAATTTACCCTTCTAAGTTTTGATTGTTTTATTTTCCTTCATACTATTATACGACAATACGTGCCTCCGTGCACACCCCCCCCCCCCCTCCCCATAGCTAAGACACTGGGTCATATATAGGGATATCTCTGAAACTACAAGCTTATCGGGATGCAGCCCCCCCCCCCCCCCCCTCCCCAACATCTATCCCCTCCCTCTCCAAATAATACATTGTGGGTTAATTGCTTTAAATGATTGATTTGATGTTTCCAGTTAAAAATAACTGCTTTTTAATAACTGTGTTTTAATAACTGCGTTTCCCAAATTAAGGTCATTACTCATTACTTTTGGCTATGGAAGGGACCCCCCCCCCTTTACCCATGTCATTCCCTCGTCGGCACTATAGCCTATGTCATGGTACAGTTGCACGCTAAAATCCGGAAACACGAATAAGCATATCACGGCAGTCGGCAGGATAATGATGATCATACATTTTGTAATGACGTTTTGATTATTAAAGCATTCCAACACAATATTCGAATCTAGATATACGGTAAATATACAGTGACCGAGTCACTCCCTATAAATATTGAGGCGAGTTCCTTGTGCGATGTGTAATACCTAAAAAGATAAGCTCATGGTACATACAATTATTCCCAGAAATGAAAAAATTGCAAAATGTATAATGAGTACCATAAATCTGTTACACCTGGCATGCCTTTTGTTGGTTGGTTGGTCGGTCGGTCGGTCGGTCGGTCGGTCGGTCGGTCGGTCGGTCGGTCGGTCGGTCGGTCGGTCGGTCGGTCGGTCGGTCGGTCGGTCGGTCGGTCGGTCGGTCGGTCGGTCGGTCGGTCGGTCGGTCGGTCGGTCGGTCGGTCGGTCGGTCGGTCGGTCGGTCGGTCGGTCGGTCGGTCGGTCGGTCGGTCGGTCGGTCGGTCGGTCGGTCGGTCGGTCGGTCGGTCGGTCGGTTGTTTTTTAGCAGCCGTCGGGAACAAAATAATACATACAAAATCAGATCATACTGTCTAAGCCCGGCGCAGACAGAGCCGACTCGACCCGATCCGACTGGTTTTAATCAGGCTAGAGTTGGGCCCGGTCGGTCGGAGCAGATTTATCGTGTTGAATCGGCCCCAACTGGCATCCGACTGTCTCTCGACTGGCAAAATGTGTGTCGCGAGGCACTGAAAACTGAGCCGATCGGAATGACAACCAGTCGAGTCGGCTCTGTCTGCGCCGGGCTTTATGCCCGGCGCAGACAGAGCCGACTCGACCCGATCCGATTGGTTTTCAGCGTGATTAAGTATGCGCTGCCCCAGGACTCCGGTTTTTCCAGTCGAGTGCCAGTCGGAGGTCATTGGTAGCCGATTCAACATGTTGGATCGGCTCCGACTGAGCGAAACTGACTCTGAATTTTAAAAAGGGAGAACATTTACATATTTTTAAAGATAACAGGTTATACATTAGAAATCAACAATATTTACAAACAGCAATCAATACATATTATACTCATTGTGAGTCTAGAAGTGGTAGTTTCAGTATTTCCTTTTTAAGGATCGCTCTTTATCCCAGCTATAGTGGCGTAGC